>JAHBCN010007698.1:0-42361 GCA_019359885.1 Listronotus oregonensis | reverse complement strand
TATAAAAAAAAAAGTAATGGTCCTAAAAACTTCCCTGAGGTACTCCATGACTATTATCAATTTCATTTGATAACTCACCTTCAACCTTACTTTTGTTTTCGGTTATCCAAATAACTTATAAACCATTTTAATACAGTCCCCCCCTAACCCCCTTTTTTGTAATTTTGAAATTAAAATTTCTCGGTCTATGGTTTCAAAGCTTTTTTAAATCTAAAAAAACCGCCAACGTTCCTACACCCTCACCCAAACAACACTTCCACTCATCAAGCCCCTTTGAATCACAGTTTCACAGTAATGTTTTCTTCTAAAGCCCGATTGAAAATCATTTATTAAGCTGTTTGTTTCCACATGCTCTAAAAGTTGTTCATATACATATTTTCTAGAGCTTTCTCTATAGCTGGTAACATGTTTACAGGACGGAGGTCTGCGGCCAAAATTGCATTATTTTTTGGGAACAGGGACAACACAAGCTACCTTAAGCGCCGAGGGTACCTCGCCCTGCCCCTAAAGAAGAGTTTATTAAGTTTAGCAAAGGGTCCTCAATACTATCATACACATTCTTTAAAAAATTTAACATGGATTTCATCAGGACTACTTCTGTTTGGAAGAGAAAAAATAATTTTTTAAGAGTTTCCCTGCTAGAAGTTGAAATTCGTTAAAATTAGTTTTATTATTATGTAGATTGACAGAGTTTGGAATCAGTGTCCTTTTATCTATATTATCAACAATATCGGGTACACTTTCAATGTAATACTTATTAAGTAAATCAGGTAATTTATTTGTGTCAGTTTCTACAATATTATTATTAAATTCTATTTCATTTAAATAGTTTTGTTTTTTATTTTGTGGCATAAATTCCTTAAAAGTCCTCCACATTTCAGTAGAATTATTTTTACAATTATCTATTCTGCTTTCAAAAAAACTCTTTTTCATTACGTATCGTTTGACCACTTTGTTTCTATTTTTTTTTTAAAGTTGCTTGTTTTCCTCACTTTTATGTTGCATAAACTGCTTGTAACTTTGATCTCTATCAAAAACAGCCCTTTCAACCCTTTCATTCCACCATACTTTATATCTCGGTAAAATCCCGATTTGTTTTTGGGGCAACTTCATCCAAAACCCTTAAAATTGAAGTAAAAAAATGTGTAAACTTTACATTAATATCCCTTATATGGGAATCCCAATGCATTAATGATAGCCGTTCTTGATCAATGTATAATTTAATCTTTTTCCACGGGTTTCTAAAAAATGGGAGAAATCTTCTGGTTATAAAAATATCTATATCTATTTGAACAATATAATGGTCACTAATCCTAGGGTTTTAAAAACCTCACACTGTTTCATATTTACATTTTCCAAAAACAAGATCTATAATTGAACCACCTGAATTGTTTCTCTAGTAAAACCAGTAACACATTGATTTAAAGCAACGTCATTTGTATATTTTTTAATCTATTTGTATATATAAAATCACCCAACCAATTAATATTAAAATCTCCACAATAATTACTGGTACATTAATATCACAGATATATTCATCACAATATTGTTCAAAAATTTAAAAACTGTGCATCACTACTGCTAGGCGAATGATAAATACAAACTATGATAAGTTTTTTTCATTCCATCTAACTAATACACAAAAGCCAGTAATTTTAAGTATTCAAATTTCCTTTTTTTTTGAAAAAATAAATCTTTTCTAACATACATCTGTACCCCTCCAGTATGCCTACTACAGCTAGCGTCAATATCTAAATAACCATCTATGTTTACTTCACACTCATTGATATCATGAGTCAAGTGAGTCTCAGAAATACATGCAATACAAGGTTACTCCTTATTACTAGAGAATTTATTTCATCAAAATGCGCCAGTGTACTTCCAGAATTAAAATATAAAATACTACCTGAACTACTGCGTAATGATTGTACATTCCTTAATAAAGGGGATGAATTGGATTTGCCTAATCTAAAAAAACACTCTCTTCACTATTAACTGGCGGGGTTAGGGGCTGAACAGTGTCAGGCAACAAAGCAGAATCCTCTTTGTCAGAGGTACTCTCCCCTTCACCTTTCTTTTTTTTGTTTCTTAATTTTTCAGTCATTTGTATTAAATGTGTAAATATACAGGGTGATTCATGAGGAAATGTCAATACTTCAGGTACGTGTTGAGGGTCCAAAAATAATCATAAAATTCTATACACATATGGGTCCGCAAGGCCTTCGTTTCCAATATATTTATTTATATTTTTTTTATGTTTTGCTGAACATAATTTAAGAACAATAATTTTATTGACAATTAAAATACATATCGTTTAATTATACATTTTGTTTAATTTTCTTTTATTTTGCTATAATAAAATCAGATGCCTGTCATGCTTGGTATTTTTTTTAAATCCAAATATCTCGAAAACGGTTGTTCATATCGACTTTTAACAGGTATACCGTTTTGACGTAAAAATGTCAAAACAGTTATTTAGTTAACTTAAAAATGTAATACAGTGCCGCACCAAAAAGTTGTGTTTGTTTAAAATAGTAAAGAGGCGTGTAGGTGGCTCCCCCTACAAGTAAGAGCCGTACTAAGATTAGATTCAAATCCGTCATACCAAAAAACCCCCGGATACCAAATTTTACTCTAATATTTACGTTATCACAGATTTTATTTAAAAAATAGAAAAATTAAATAAAAACTTTAACACCCTGTATTTCGGAAACGAAGGCCTTGCGGACCCATATTTGTATAAACTTTCAGGTTTATTTTTGGACCCTGACTACGTACCAGAAGTATTGACATTTTCTCATGAATCACCCTGTATAAGTATTTTGATGTATACATTGTCGTTACAATAGCTTAATACAGCTAATCATATTTACTTATGTTTGTTTCGGGACCGGCACTAGAGGTGTGGTTGAACGCAACCAATGCCTCTGCGGAACCAACTATTTATAGGGGGAGTCCAGCCTTTTTGACATAATGTATATATAGGGGGTCGTAAAGAGTGTGACGCAGTATGACGAAGGGTCAAAAATTGTGAATTTCAGCGTGACGTAGTTTTTGAACGGCGTCCCTATGTGGAACAAATTTTTTTAATTTCCATTTTAGTGTGCTTAACTGTCAAAATTGTTAATCACTGTGTCTTTGCATTGGGATAACTACTGGCAACGTAGATTCTTTTGTTTTCTTTTGTAAACAACGGTATTGAACTTTTCCATAGACGCAATTTTACTACAAAAATGTCTTGTTTGACGAAAAATCAGAAGCCACTCCAAAGAATACTGCATCAAATCACGACCATGTTTGGCGGCAGTTCATGTCCTTTTGCAAGGAAAGGGGGTACGTTCTTGATGAAAACACTGATGTTTCAAACTGGAAGATATCTTGAAAGACTGGGCCTTCAATATAAAAAGCAAAATGGTGAGGACTATAAAGATTATACTGACAAAAGTATATGGAATGTTACCGCAAAATTGTTGATAAATAAGTATCACAGAGATTACAAAATTATTTTCAGCCCATTTATTGATATTTAGTTCAAATCATCCCGTGATGTCAAAAATGCTAACCGGAAACAACTACAGCAGGAGTCGGAAAAAAAAAGAAACTCAGTTTTTCTAAAGCACGATGAATTCATCAAAATAGTAGAGGGTTGCGACGAGGAAACTCCCGACGGTTTGCAAAAAAAGATTTTCTTTTGTTTTATCCTACGAGCTAGTCTGACGTAAAGGAGAAGGCCCAAGGTGTTTAACCAGCTCATTGTGTTTAACAAACTGCGGAGTCGGTAATTTTGATGCACTGTGCCATTATCCCCGAAAACAACTTGGAGTATTTGAACTATGCCATGGTGTGGTTTGATGTATGTTATAAAAATTATTTTAGTATTCCTTTAGGTTCAACAAGATTGTTTAGGCTCATTCGTTTGAAAATCTTTTAAAAAGTGTAATAAAAATTTTCATATTATTAGTGGTACCCAGTTTTAATTTTATTTAATATTTTACTGTAAAAAAGCCTATTAAGAATTATATCCAAGCATTAGAATTTTTTTTTTTTTTTTGGTACCTATTCAGGAAAGTGTTCAGCATTATTTTGTTGAATCCATATTTAATAAGTAAATTTGTTCTGTTTCTAAACCTTTCGTATTATAAAAATATTTGCTTAAACATTCTAGCAAATTTCCCAAAAGATAGGATTGTTAAGAGAAACCACCATAATCTTTTTTACCTTGTTTTTTGACAGTGATAACATGTAAACAAAAATGAAAATTCATTATAATATATTTGTTATTATTTACGCGTTATTACTTTATAGAGTGAGTTAACCAAGTTTATGCTTTGAAGGTAAAATTTTTCAATTATGATATATAACGTGCACTAGGGGGTCAGGCGGACCAAAGATATATTTTTTTAAATGAAACACTATTTATGTAAATCGATATTTGGATTTTACCCTTTTCCTCTATAAGAATGGGTGGGTGAAAGTTTGTATGCAACTTTATCATTTTAATTAAAAATTATTTTTTTAACAAGTTTGGAATTACATCCCTTGGGGGGTTAAAATGGGAATGAAAGTTTATATGGAAAATGGTCATTATTGAAGTTGTAAATATGGGAGTTTGTATAAGGCATTACCCAAAAAAATAAAAGACGTCAGCTAAGAAATGATTTTAGAAAGCTCCTCCCCTAAGGGGGTAGAATGAGGGGTAAGAGTTTGTATAGGACTTTATTATTTCCGGACTTGGGAGGTTAAAATAGGGATACAAGTTTAAATAGAAATATCGCCATTTTTGAAGGTGTAAATATGGGAGTAAGTAATTAGGCTTCTAATTACCTAAAAAAAATAAGAAGAGGTAGTTTGTTTGGAACTTTATCCCCTGAGGGGTTAAAAGGGGGATTAAAGTTTGTATAAGAAATTTGTACTAAATCATTCACAAACGCCATTTATTTTATGAATTAAGGCTGTCAGTGCCTAGTGAAAGAGTAATTTTAAACCTTTCCTCTTTCTTAAATATTGTTTAAAGTAAACAAAAATTTAAATTATTTGTCAAGGAGAAAGTTTATTTTGGAATTGTTAATACGCCCCATTGGCGTATCGAAAGAAATTGTAGTGTAGTAATTTGTTAAATTTATTTTAATTAAAGGTGTGTTACTTTATGCTATTACAGTGTCTCAATTAGCAATAGCTATTCTACAAGGCGTCCAAACCTTCAATTTGCACCTATTAGGTTTGCAGTTCATATTTAGCCGATAGCAGAGTTTGTCGGCATCCACTTATGGTGCGAAGGCGTACCGATTAACATTTTCCCATTACTCCTTTTAGTGAAGGCGATTATGGCTGATTTGAAGGGGCTTATGTTTAGTCCCCCCTTTCTCGACCATCTTGTAATTACGTTAAGAGCCTTTTGCATTTTATTCCTAACAGTGTTGTTAAATTTTACTTGGGCCACAATGACGAGATCATTTGCGTATTCCAATGTTTGATGCCCTTTCAGTTGTAGAACAAGTCTTATTTGCCTTTAGCTACTCTTCTGCCAGAAAATACTGTTGGTGTATGTACGTCAATTCTTATTTGGAAAAAGGATTATATTATTTAAACGTGTTTATCTCTTAAACTATTGTTATTTGACAGACACGACGCGACGTGCAAACAGAAGCCTAGAAAAAACGTTTATTTTTAAGTAAATTTAGGTTGCTAAACTAGTTTTTTATTTGTTTCATTGCATAATATAAAATAGTTTTATAACGTACACATCTGTTTCCTCTATAAGGTAGCAGACATAATTTAATAACAAATTTTATCTTTAAAGATGATTGACACACCCTGAATTTCAGATACTGGTTATTTATTTGCATTTAGCTACTCTTGTTCAAGAAAGAATTGTTTTTGTAGGTAGTACGTCATTTTTTTTTTGTTTTTGGAAAAGAAGGATTATTTAAAGGTGTTAATCTCTTAACTATTGTGTTCTGACAGGGATGACATGTAAACAGAAGCGTAGATAAGACATATATCTTTTAAGTAAATTTGGGTTGCAAAATTAGTTTTTCATTTGTTCCACTAGGTGATAGTTGAAAAACTGTAAGATGGTTGGAAAAATATTTTTCATTTTGGTAAGTTTCTCACGTGCTATGCAATTTTGGCATGTGGTTACACAAGAAATAACTTTATATTTCTTTGGGTCATTCTATTTAAAATGAGCCAAGGTTGGTTGCTTGACCTTTAAAAATAATAAAAGTTTCTTGGTCTTTCCCTCTATATCCCAAGATTTAATAACATTTTTTTTTTTAATTTTTAACTCAAGTAGTTTGTTTACCTATTTTTCTATGTGAAAACCACAGTAGAAACTGAATGGAAAATCCAGAAAAATTTTACTTTTTGTATTTTTTTTTTAAGTTGATGCAGAATTAAATATAATCAGATGTATTTTTTATTTGTTAGTACATGTTGGTATTATAACCACAAATAATAATAAATGGTAATATGTATAATAATCCTTATTATGTACGATTGATCTGAAGTGCTATTTATAAAACAATTTTGCGTCCATAAAGTAGCACTTTATTGTACTAGTAAAATAAAATTAATTTATTTTACTAGTAAAATAAAGTTACTGTTATTGTCAATAACAAATGGTCAAACAAAATTTTTTTAAATTTTATTAAAAAATGAATTAAATATTCAACAACAAATTGATACCTAATTAAATGGCTTCATCGGTCTTCTGCAATTTTTTTTCATTACGAGATTTTAAGGTCATTTAGAGATCAAAATGGTAATAATTGTAAAAGCGGCCCTGGAACAATTTCCCGAGCGACTTTTTAACTTGACGGGTACTTGTGTACTTTCTGGACATATGGAAGAAGCTCTGAATCTCGCCCAGAGCAGGTCCAGGGGGAGTGGCCCTAGAAATTTGAGTTTGAAAATTTCGATTTTCCTGTCAAGGCGTTGAATTTTGACGGCGGATTTTAGGTGAGTGGATCGCGATTGACCCGGCGATGACCGGAATGATTCAAGATCCCGAAGAAAGAGCTCTGCGTCGTGCCTAGTGTCACCACGAGGGGTAGAAAGTGGCTCTGAGAGTTTTCATCTGCAAAAATTTTCATTTCTTACTTAAACATTGAAGTTAAGTTTTGCTCTGGCTGGATCGCGGTCGACCGCAGTAACCTGGTCAGTACTGGAGTCTCAAGTGAACATTGAGATGGAGCCGTATATTCTGTTGAAGGCTAGTCCGAAGGTTGTGAGATTTCGACTTTTCCGCTGAAACATAAAATATATTTTGACAAGACTCTAGATCACAAATTCAGGTCCAGCGTTGACAAGTACATGAGAATTCCACCGTTGCGATTCCAGCGTGGAAAAGTCGATTTTCCACTCCTCCCTAGGGGTAGTTTTGATCCTAGAGGGTGAATTTTAGTAGGGGAAAAACTTTTCTACTACAAACTCCTGTCTAGCATAGAAAAGTACATTGGAATACCATGGTTGATCACCTGGTATCCAGAAATCCATCTTTTACCCCTTCTAGGTGTAGTTTTCGGCATCTGGGGCCTTTCCTAGATGTGTAGGGCCTTTCTGGATTCGGATTCAGTGTCGAAAAATACATGGGAATATGATGATCCAACCCACGGATCTCGACCTTTTTTTTGTGGGGCTGTGACCTCTAAATGAACTTGAAATCTCGTTTTCCAGACGTGATGGGAAAAAACTGACCCCGGATTTGATTTCAGGGCGCAGAGATACCTAGGAATACCATGGTTCGGTCAAATAGTCGGGACATTTTATTTGTAAACCTGTGTTATTTTACTATGTACAACTTTAGATGTCAGAACTGTATGTAGGCACCATAAAAAAAAGTTTTTGTTAAAAAAACAATCATTTATATTGGCAGACTGGTTGTGACCCTTTTAAAACTTACAAAAAAAAACAGTAGAAAAAATCATGAGAAAAAGCTTTAGAGCAAGCCTTCAGTAATACCATGTAGGTATCCAAATTTAAATTTAATTTCTGACAAATCTCTATGTATTAAATGTTTTAAGGTTATTTTTTCTGAGTAAAAAGAAAAAAATATTAGAATGTGCAGATCTAGAGCAATATACTGACCCACATGAGAATACTGAAATGTTGCGCTACAACGAAAGATCTTTTTTTTTCTGATTTCAAATATATATACATTGATGATATTTGGATGAACCATTTTTGAGATATTTTAGGTTAAATTATTAATAAATTACAAAAAAGTTTTATATCAGTATCAAGAAAGCCATGGAAACAATAAAATTGTTATGTTGCTGAATTTGGTGAGGGTTTTCTCTGGATCAATAATGTTTATTTTTGTCATTAAACATTCCTGTTAAAGTAAAAGAAGACTTGTCGGTGAATAAAATTTTATTCAAAAACTCTAGATCCTGCTGCATATACCTAGCTATTTCTAATGTATACTTAGGTCGGTCCTGCATGTTTTGTTTAGGAAGATTCTGAACGGACATAAATTTATAAGGATAAAATTTGTAAAATTTTAAGGTTAAATAACTTTTATAGTCTGTTTTATTAAGATCAGATGCCGCATCCGACATTAATATTTAAGGATTTTCTAAAATTATTATTAAAAGTAGTTAGTGCTAGTCCAATAGAAAAAGTATAATAATTATCCTGAAAAAACGAGGATATCCAAAATTTTGTTTTCATTTCGTGCTGCAGTCCTTTCCTTCATTTTAAAGCTTTTTCGTTCAATAAACTTTCTTAATAAGTATTTAATAGTATCTATAGATGGTACCCGTTGTTAAGAATATAATAAGTAATATTCCCTTTGCACTGTCGTCACATTATTATTGTTACCATAAAAAAGACGCGATTTTTTGTTCTTCTGAATAGCCCATCGACAAAAAAGCAATACAAACTACTTTTAATAGTTAAAATGATAAATTTCAACTTTTTACAATATTAATACGTTAAATTTATTAAAACAATTTCATTGTTTTCATAGCATTCTTGATACTAATATTTTTTTTTTTTCAATTTATTTATATTTTAAGCTTAAATATCTCAAAAATGGTTCATCCAAATATCATCAATGTATATATATTTGAAATCAGAAAAAAGATCTTTTATTGTAGTGCATAATATACAGGGTGTTCCATTTAAAAAAGTTAAATTTGCCTATATTTCTCCATTTTTTTATTGCAATATTTTTTTACTGATAAGTTTAATAGATAATATGGAAAAAATCCTACAATTTTTATATAAAACATTTTTTTCTGTCTTTAAAAATAAAGGCTCCAGAAGCCACGTAAATATAATCAAAGACCCTGTACGGACATGGTCCCAAAGCTGGCCTAACATAAAACCAGCAGATGAATTGTTATACAATTTTTTTTAACCACATAAAGCATAAAAATATATTAAATTGAGTGTGAAAGCAAAGTATGAAACCTCAAGCAGCATTTTAAGTGTGCCAAAAAATATTGCTCTAAACTGATTTTTTTTTCATTTTTAGGGTGTGTTCTCAGGACAATACACACGATTTTTTATCTTCTAAAAACATATACGTAAGAATTCGTGCAAATTTCAGATTTTTATCCCCAACCTCATCAAAGTTATTTAAAGTGGAAATTAGGAATTTAAAAAAAATTGAAAAGTTATAAACATACCATGGCTAACAAATAAAAAAGGAAATCTACTGTATTTGACTCTCCCACTTACAAAAAAAAAACAACAAAAAGTAAAATTTTGCTGGATTTTAGGTTTAATTTGTCCCGTGATTTTCACTTAGAAAAAAGTGAGATAGGTACATAACCTACTGGGCCTTTGTTTTTCTTTGCTAAATAATAAATAAAATGATTTTATTTCATTCTTTTAGGACAATTACTTTCAAACTTATAAGTGTTTTAGTAAACCCTTACAGTCGCAAAGTTAGGCGTGTGCATCAAAGCCAAAATGGGCTCCATCAATTAACTGCTTGAGATATACATAAAAAAAAGTTTTTTTAAGTTTTAAAACATAGGGAAAATAACCTGAGAAGTCATTATTTTAAAAGATGGTCAAGCAACCAATTTATTGATTTATTTTTTGGATCACTTTAGATGATTTGACCCCTTTGTCAGCTGTAGGAACAATCTTATTTTAATATTTTAAGTGTTTTTTTGTACCTATTGCTGCTTATTATTTTTCTTTTTTTGTTTCTTTTTACAAGTTACTAATGTTCATCAATAAGTGACCTGTCAAAATGCTGCATTTCTTTTGCTTTGTTATTAGCCTTTTAAATTTCTAATAAACCTTTTTTCATTATAGTGTGCAATGGCATTTCTTGGCCAAGTACATCCTAACCCTTTTACCAAGGAAATCAAGGCCGACCAGTCACTACAACTCAAATTTAGAGATATACTCTTGCAGATCGAAAGAACTGACATTCCCGCTGAGTTGATTGGTTTATTTAACAATATTAATGATGTCTACTTTAATATAGCTAACATACTGCAAACTCAAAGCATTCCAGATGTTTCCGAAGTTTTGGACATTTTTAACTTTGGTTTTGGAGCAAGACTATTGGTAGCTAATGACCAATATATTCAAGTTGATCCCAGGGCTGTTGAAAGTGTTTTGTCTGAGAAAACAAGATCTTTAGTAAATAGCGTTTTCTCAAGAGGCCCTTTACAACGTTTTGTAGTTGGTAGCGCCTTGCAGGAACAAATACATCGTACTGTACAAGACTTAAGCCCAGAAATTGCGAACAGGAAATTACCTTTACAGAAAGTTATTGCTACATTAGAATCACCTGAACGCAACATCGCAACACGAGCCACAAATTCTTCCGGCGATTTTATGACAGATTTGGTGGCTTCTCTTCAAACATCAATATGTGACTCACTTGTAAGCTTGGCATATTCGCGGCTAAACGACACTTTAAATTTAGCGACTGGGTTTTTAAACAATATAACCATAAGCTCTGGTAATAACGCCCTTGCATCCATAGTAGCAAATTTAATTTCCTTTTTGGTAAACCTAGCCAAACAAGGAATTGCCTCGCTATGGGAACTAGCAGAAGCATTTCGATCAAACATCTGTTCTAACCTACTTAGTTCCAGAAAACGTCGTGATCTGACATTTTCCGAGGACCTTCTTGTGAGGTCAAAAAGAGACACAGCATTGACTGAGGCAGGCTCGCAAATTATTGGTGCTAGAAGTATAACTGCTTTGCTACTAAGCTTGGTTGCTGGAGTTCTAAGCTATGCTTTGACTTCTTTTGTTAATACCACTATTGTGTCAATATCTAGCTTCCTTATCAGTAAAACCTCGGACTGGATTAAGAGTATCATCAATTCAATTTTTAATACTTAGTTTAATTTTAAATGTTAATTTATAGATTGTTAATTTAGTCAATATAATAACTAAGAGAGATAATTTGATTATAATTTTTTCAAATGTTTTTGCCTCATTATTATTAAAAAATAAATTAACAAAAATGCTTTTTTTTTAATTTGTCGTTATAATTTATGACTTGTCCTTGAACTGCACGTTATTTTTCTGTGTTGGCAAATCACTTTAAAACGTTTTCTTGTTTAATAAACAAGCTAATATATACTGTGGGGCTAACAACTAGAAACGTTTCATATAAAAATAAAATTTTAAAAGATTAGGCTGTTTAAAATAGGTCTCTCTAACTCTTTACAAAATGTTATCAACAATCTCAAGGCTAATACATAGTGAGTTCGAAGTTAAATATTCTGTGGTACTGATAAAAAAAAATTAAAAATAAAAAAAAATAAAGTGCAAAGGGTCACATACTTAGAAACGGCTATAATTAAACTATGCAGTATCTCTCGAACCTCTCTGGTGACAAGTGATTCTTCCTTATCAGGGCTGCGAACTTTTGTTTATTGTTTAAAATGGGTAGAAAAAAAAATTTGATCCTACCACACCTAAAATAATTTTTGGACTAAGGCAAAGAGGTTGAAGTTACAGTAAAACAGCTGATCATTTAGAATGTTCAAAAATAAGGTTTTTTACGCACTAAGACACATAAAAGATTATGGCATACAGGAAAACGTTCCGCGGAAGAAAAGACCTTGAAAAACAAGCAAAAAAAACGGAGAACTGATGTTAGGATGGTTAAGAAGGATCCAGTTCTCACTTCTGGACAAATAAAAAAAGAACTTCCATTAGACGTAAGAATATCTACACGCACTATTAGACGATGTCTTAATGAGGCTGAGTTGTTCAGTCGAGTATCATGGAAAAAAACACTTTTAACAAAGAAAAATCGCCAGGCAAGGTTAAAATTTACTAGGAATAATATTAGTTGGACCTTTAATGACTGGAAAGGAGTACTTTGGTCCTGGAAACTAAAATTAGTAGGATTGGCAGTAAGGAAAGGATATTTGTTAGAAGGCCAAGAAATTTAAAAACCGATGCTAGATATACAACAAGCACGGGAAAACATGGTGGTGGAAATATAAAGCTGTCGGTAATTAAATTAAAATAATTGAAAAATCGTATTCAATTAATTCTCAGTAATTGGATTACTTTAATTCAATTACTTTTCGGAAAAGGCAATTGTATTTGGATTGTCAATTAATAGGATAATATAATCGTAATTGGTAATTGATTTTCACGAATCCCAAGTAATTCAATTACTTAGAAAGTAATTTAATTACTTAGAAAGTAATTCGATTTCTATATAATTTTTGAAATTTCGGTCCTTAAAAAGCTCTCGTATTCGAGGCCCAACGAACATTTCTTCTTTAAGCTTTTCTTCACTTATTCGCGGAAATTTTCGCCTCCAATAAAGGAACGCATTTCCTTCTCTATTTAAAGCTTTAACAAAAAAATGATAAGCCCTAGTTTTATGTACAGAGGAGGTAAATAAACTTTCTGCTGATCTACTAAAGGTTCATTAAGGACGTTTTTTTGGCCGGCGCAATATTTTCACGTAACGGCCAACCTTTAACTAAATAATGTTCATTTTTGGCTCTGCTGTCCCATTCACATAAAAACAACAATATTTTGTGAAGCCACTCTGCAGTTCTGTTAGCCGTGCAACAATTTCAACAAACAGATATTCCACTTATGATTTTCTTATTTTATGCTTTGGAGTAATATTCGCATGTTCTATTATGTTTATTTCATATTTAAGTATAAAGGGGACCCCCATGGTTTTTCCCTTTATTTAAAACAAAAACTGCTGGGCTTTGTCTCGTAGAGTCAATAAATAGTTGCCACTGGGTAGGTACATAAGAAATGCCAACTTCATTCAGTAAACCTGGAATATCATGACAGTTAACTAAGTAATTTTCCATTGAGAAAAATACGGCCAGCATCGACTGCCTGTTCCGAATCGTGAAACACCTTTTTGTAAAAAGTTCCACTGCTGTAAACGAGATCCAAGCAGTTGTGCCTTTGTTTTGAGAAGATCTAAATCACGAACTGGATTATTGAGCTCTTCCTGAGATATAAAATGCGGCTGTTTGTTGCTACTACATTTGAAAACGACTTCCTCTTCAAAACTTGGACCGGCTTTTGGCTGCTTTGTTTCATAATTATCTGGTTAATCGTATTTCTCTGGAGGCTTAGTAACAGGTGTGCTAGAAGTGTCATGAGGTACAGGTCTAAGAGATGATGGGATATTAGGATACACAAGTTTTTTTTCGATCGCCAACTTTGAACCCGAAATATAACTCGAAGGCTTTTTTTACAAATGGGCTCAAGGTCTTTCGCTGAGTTTGCAGTGTCACCTCACCACATATGTAACAGAAACTGTTCGTTCGGATGGTTCACACAGGATTGCAATGGAATCGCTTCGCTCATATTTTCACTGCTGAATACTGATCCGTCGACAAGCGGCTGGCTGCTGGCTGCTTATATACCCCTATTGAACATATGGAAACACTGGGAATCAAGAATATCGAAAAAAATTTTTGTAGGCCGCAAATAGCTGTCTCTCTGGCCCCGGTACGGTGAAATCTGGAATTACATGGGGTTGAATGGGGTCTCCTTTATTTGAAGCCTTAGGGGGTTGAGACTTTGTAGATGGGGAACATCCTCAGACACACCTCATGCATTGTTCCCAGATTGTGCACAATTTTCCTAGACTAAGAGAAAACGTAGACTTGGCAGCGTCGTTACCCATTATGCTATAGAAAGATAAATTTGCACGGTACTGTTTATTCGAAGTGGACTGTATAAATATGGGGTAACATTCAAACACTAACTGAATGTACTTTTAATCTACTTTAAAAAAAGACAATTTTTAACAAGTTCAATTGCACACACTTCTGGCGACGGCCACGAAGAAGGAGCGAGACGAACGACAATAAGTTTCTTTTGCTCGCGGCTAAGCGCTTATTGCCATTTCCTTTACTTTGTCCGAACATGCCGCCCGCCTTGAAATATCATTTCAACAACAAAGTTTATAAAAGGTCTAATATTAAATTTAGTCAATAGGCAAAACGCACAAATTTTGTTATCGCCCGTTTACATGAGCATCACTACACATGACACTAGCCACCCGCGTTATATTGTCTGGTCCAGGATGGAGCTGGATAATACGACCAACCTTCCATTTGGAGACAGGTAAATTGTCTCTCCTTTATAATAACTAAACTACCAATTTTTAATATATTTGGGTAATTCTTCTTCCACTTGACACGGGATTGCATCTCGAGATGTATTCCTTATTCCATCGTTTCAAGTGTTGCACCATAGACTGCAAATGCTGAAACTTCTTAAGCCGGTTCTCTGGAATGATGGTGTATTCTTCCTCAGGTAAAAAGGATAAAGGTCTTCCCATGAAAATGTGCTGGTGTGAGTGGTGTTACATCATGAGGGTCGGATGATAACGGAGTTAAAGGTCTGGAGTTTAAAACTCCTTCTATTTGATTAAGACTGTGCTTAAATCCTCGTAAGAAAGCCTAGTGTCACCAATAACGCGTTTAAATGAAATTTATGCTTTTGACACCAGCTTCCCACAAACCTCCGAAATTGGGCGCCCTTGGCGGAATAAAGTGCCATATTATACCCTCATCTGATAATGATGAAGCTATGTCATTAGAATGTTTACGCAAAAAGTGAGATAAAATCGAGTTAGCTCCAACAAAGGTAGTTCCGTTGTCTGAGTAACAGTGTAAAGGCTTACCTCGTCTGGCAATAAATCTTTTTAAAACTGCAAGAAAACATTGACTGGTCAGATCAGTAAGGGCCTCTAAATGTACACACTTTGTGCTACAAACGAAAATGCATATGTATGCCTTTAAATTTAGGGTTTTTAGTTTTCTGTCTCTAATAGTTATAGGACCTGCATAATCAAGCCCTGTATGTGAAAAAACTGGCTGATATGCAGAAATTCTACACTCGGTAAACACCCCTAACTTTAGAAGCGATAGGTTTGGCTTTAAAACATGTAATACAGCCTTTAACAATTGATCTAGCCAATCTGCGACCGGAAATTGGCCAAAACCGTTGACGAACAGCATAAAGCAATTGCTGCGGACCGCAATGTAGCAGTTTTACATGCTCGTGACGCATAATTAATGTTGCTAGAAATGTTTGTTATGTAAAATTATAGGGTGCTTCTGATCTTCACAAACATTTGCCTTTTGAATTCTACCACCAACTCTAATCAAGCCCTTATCATCAAAATATGGCATTAAACTTAAAGGTTACTTGAATTTTTAATGGGCTGATCATGCGAAAAAGCATAATATTCATTAGGAAATGACTGCACTTGAATATTCTAACTAAATGTTTTTAAGGCGTCTCCCAGTTCTAATGTTGTCACTGATCCAGTACATATAACCTTTGACTTAATACGTCGAATAAATCTTAGAAAAAACCATAACTTTTGCATTTTCAATAAAGACGAGAATTTATTAAAATCAAAATCTGGAACATCCTGAACCGTTGCAGAATGAACAACAACTTTTCTTCAGGTACGGTTTCTAAGATTTCGGTATTTCCTGCACATGGGTATTCTCATTAAGAAAAAAAGAAGGACCCTTCCACCATAAATCTGATTTTAACAAGAATTCTGCTGTATTTCCCCCTAGAAAGACAGTCGGCTGGATTTTCCTCAGACTTGACATACTTCCAATCATTGAGATCAGTTAAATTTTGAATTTGGGGTAACTCTGTTTGCCACAAAAGTTTTCCAACGACTAGGGCAACCTTTGATCCAACATAACGTTATAGAAGAATCTGTCCAATAAAATATTTTATCAACATTTACCTTTATAGATCGTTTGACCTTGTCAACCAACTTGGACATAAGCACTGCTGAAAAAAAGCTCAAGACGTGGTAAACTTATCCTCTTTAAATGGTGCGACTCGCGATTTAGACAAAAAAGGTGGAACATATATATTCCCCAGCCTTTGTTAAATAACAATATAAACACATCCACCATATGCCTTTTCTGAAGCGTCTGCAGCCATGAATATGTATAACCTCAAAATTATCAGATAAAACAAAGCGTGGAATATTCAATTGATTCAATATCTCCAAATCCTTGCAAAACATTACCCACTTTTCACACAAATAAGGAGTACCGATTCGTCCCAAGACAAGTGCTCCTGCCACAACAACTGCAACAAAATTTTGGCAACAACGACAATTGGTCCAAAAAGACCTAAAAGGGTAAAAATATTTGACTTGTAACCGATAAAATAAGTCTTTTGGTTATGTGATCATCAAACATAAACTCCTTGATTGAATAATTAATGATATCATAACCGCATTCCAAAAAAAATCCCTAATGTCTTATTTTGCTGTGACTCACCAATTTGCAAAACACCTGACGATAAGTTACTATCAACTTGGAATAATGAAAAAAACTGGTTTATTAGCAGCCTTTTAAGTTGAAAGCCTCCAGCAGATAAAAAAAAAAGAAATATCCTTTTGAAGTTCGAGAAATTTTCTCAATGGAAAAAGCGCCTGCTAAAAGATCATCAAGATAAAAGCAATTTAAAATTATATCACAAGCCTCGGGATATTTATTTTAAATTCAATGCTAACTGTTTAGAATTTTCGGGAAAGAAAAGGCGATGATACAAAAGTGACCGTATTTAACTCATAGCATTCAATCTCTGCCTGGGAATCATCTGGTTTTTTCCACAATATTCTTTAAAACGGCGCTCATCTGGGTCAATAAAATTTTGGCGATACATCTTTGAAATATCTGCGTTCATAACGAAAGGATAGATCCTAAATTGCAAATAATAGTCAGAAGTTCATTCTGAATGGTTGGACCCGCATACTGAACATCATTTAAAAGGGCAAACCTTTCAGTCTTCCGGGGAAACCCCAAAAAACTACTCTTACTTTGGTTGTAAGACTTGATTCCTTAACTACCGCGTGGTGCGGCAAATAATAACACGGCTCGGTGTTATTATAACTTAAAAGAAAATCTTTAACTTTGGTCATATGACCTAACTCTTTATATTCATTTAAAAAGTCGATATATTCCATTTTTAAAATACTGTTTTTGTTTAAACGTGTTTCTAAAAAACCCAAACGTTTAATAGCTACATCCATCGAGGAACCCCAGTGAGACAATTCTCTTTAAATGGAAATTTTTATAAAACGACCATCAAAAATTTTCGTCTGTAGTTCTTAACAAAATGATCTTCACAAAATTGTTCTGATTTTGAAAGAATCATCGACTTATCGTAACATTCTTCCATTTCCCAAAACTTAGAAAGACGATCATCAATTGCCTATTTTAAAAAACTGATCATATGAAAAACAAGAAACTACTTTATTAAACAGAAACCTGGGAGTTACTAAAATAAAACCAACAATCCATCCTAATCGTTTTTGCAAAACAGGTAAACCTGATTTTCGGTTTGTTTCATTAATAAAATTCTATAAAACTGTCTATTCCCAACAACATATCAATTCCCCTCGTTAAAATTAAATAAATATCTGCTAATCTTAAACCCTCAGGGGTGTCCCCAAGAAGCAAAAAGAAACGGCTGGTAAACCTTGTGTAATTTTTGAGATTACCAAACAAGAAATATCCTCGGTATAATCCCTTTATGTTAGACATAATTGCTTACCTTAACCTTGGATTTTAAAATTAGCAGTCAGAGCTTCACCAATTCCCATTACCTCAAAATTGGCCAGAAGATTTTTTTCCTAACCCTAACTTTTTAAAATTTCAGTAATGAAATTACTCTGGGAACCAGGATCAAGTAACACTCTGGCTTAAATTTTCGGTAAACCCTCCCTATAAACTTTACCGAGCCGGCTAAAACCGACAACGTTACTTTTTCGTTCATAACGTGCCCTTTTTAGTGCGCAATGACGGCACCGATGGCGCGGTACTCTGGCTGGGTTTTTGTGGCGTTGGAAGGATTAGGCCTACTATGTTGAGTATCGACAGTAGTATTCGCTAAATGCAAAAGTGAGTTATGTTTTTCTCCCCAGTGTCGACAAGATGTGGCGTTTGGGCAATTTTTGGGAAAGTGACTTTTTTAAAAACGGTTTCGAGTTTTTTAAAATTTTTGACAACATTTTTCCCGGTTTTACCCTCCATCCTAAAAAACTTTTAAATCGAATGGTTCTTTTTTCAATAACCTTTGAAAACTTATTGTTTATTGTAGTCAAACATGACTTTTTTAAATTTTTTTCAACTTTCAGAATATTTGTTTTTCTTTTTCAAAATTCTAATTTTTCCAATAATTCACATTTTGTCTTTAAAAATGAATTAACATCAGAAAATGAGGAATTTTTACTGGTGACAAGTTAGATTCCCATTCCCGATTTTTGAAATCAAATTTATTGGTTATTAAATAAACTATTAATGTATCCCATTGATCAGGGTTTTGTCCCAAAATTACTCAATGACCGCAAATTTTTATTAAACAAATCATACAACTTTCTAAGTTCACTATAAGACTCTTTTAAAAGACTAGGATATTTCAAAAATAGCTCTGACATAATTATAAATAATTAGACGTTTATTTTCATATCTGTCATCAAAGTGCCCAACTACTAAATAATTATCATTCGTAACTGCAAATTTGCAGCTAGCTTGGAGCAGTTCGCCCTCTAAGTATGACTTTAAATAATAAAATCTTTCTACATTGCTCAAATTTGTATTATTATGAACCATGGCTTGAAACGTGTCTCTAAATTCAGGTCATTTTCATAACAGCCATTAAAATTCAGTAACTTTAAATCTGGGAGCCTAACTAATTCCCTTGAGGATGAATGAACTGTTCAACCCCTACACTAATACTCCTACCAGAATTTCCAGAGTGACTGCCTGGTTATCATAATTACTAACTAGTAGTTTCATTTTACTTATTAAAGAAAAATATTCGTTTTCAAAATCGACCGCTCTTTACATTCGGATTCTAATAAACTACTAGCATTCTCTTGCTGAGACCCGCTCAATTCTACCTCAATATCATTTTTGTATATCGTCAAACTGACAAAAGGAGCTCAGCCTTCTCTAATCTAATTTGGAGTTGATAACGGTCCAATTCGATATTGTTAGGGTCAGCTGATTCAAAATAACTCTTTAGCCTTGTAATTTGGGCCCCTTTAATATTGCCGCGTTTTTTTTAATTTACTTAAATCAGACATTTTAAATAATAAATAAACACTAGACAAACTTCCCAACATTCAACACAAATAACAAAAACAGTTTTATTTACCAAATTAATAATAGAACGACCTTACTTGTATCACAGCAGCTTCTTCATCCAACTTGACCAAGTTGCACATGCTCAGGAAAACACCATTGTTTTCCCGGACTGGGACTTTACTAACGTAGGCGTCTTCAAACAGCTGACTGGTTGCTTGAGTTCCAAATATGGCCGGCGTCCACCGGCACTTTACCAAATAATTTGCTGGTTTAACAACTAATCCGGGTCGATCGGACCAAAATGTTTATTCGAAGTGGACTGTATAAATATGGGGTAACATTCAAACATAACTGAATGTAAAAACTTTAATCTACTTTAAAAAAAAGACAATTTTTAACAGTAGTTACAATTACACAACTTCTGGCGACGACAGAAGAAGAGCGAGACGAACGACAATAAGTTTCTTTTGCTCCGCGGCTAAGCTTGTTGCCATTTCCTTTACTTTGTCCGAACAGGTACATTCTTACACCTACTTAAAGCATGTTGTTATTACTCTTTGGACTCTGTTACGTGATACGACAATTTAAAGGTCGGTGTAAGGGTTAAATAGGTAGGTTTGGCGGAGAGGATTTTCGTGCAGAACAGTGTAATTAGCGTAAGAGGCATTAATATCATAGCTCTTACATTCCGTCTTATTGGTAGACTCTTGAATTACGCATTAGTAAGATAATACTACTAGGATAAGATGAACCATTCAATGCTATATTTTTGATACCCTAATGGACTTTGGCTAACGCGAGCCGATGTCTATCGAGAGATTTTCGCGCTATCCTTGAACGAAAGTTAAACAGTGTTGCCGGCAGTTACTATTGGCGTGATGAAGCGCGACTAAAAATATACAAATCGTTTAGCCGCCCTTTCGCTGCTTCGTGTTCGAATAAGGTACAAGCGACAGACATTGACAATGTCGCCAGCTTCGTACCTCGATTCGCTGGGGCAGGGGTTACCGACTTAATTTTATTCGCATTTACGGAAGCATTGATATTTCCGAACTGATTCAAAACGCCCCATTTAAATGAACCATCTATTCGTAGTAGTATTATCTTTGGCATTAGTAACCTCCGCCTCGATCCTGGTCCCACGGTATAGATGAGGTGCGTACAGAGAATTGATTTGACTCATGGTATGGTATTGTATAAATCCCATGTATTAAACTTTTTAGTTATCGTTTTTATTTTTTAATTAGTTTCTTTGTGGTTTGTTTATCGTTGCTTTTACGAAAAGATCAATAGACCTTATACGAAAAATTACATATATTAATTTTTTAGAAATGTGGATACCAACCTTTCTTTGGATTTAACACACAAAACACAAAAGGAGATTAAATTAAAAGTAGAGTGTAAACAATCGCAAGAGACGTGTTCAGAATTGTGTGAAAATCTTGATGAAACCAATAAGAAACTACAAAAGCGACTTGTTAAATATGTAAGTTACATGCAGGATGTAGATAGGGATACATTCAGTCTAATTTATTATTTATAAAAAAAAGACACCTTCATTTATTGATTTCAACTGTCTGATATGCATTCTTTTGATGAAAACAATATTTATATGCATTTAAACTTTCATTTAATAAGCTTAAATTTTTGATTAGTTTTATACAAGCCCTGTAATAGGTGAAAAACGTTTTTAAAATATCACATTTAAAAATTGAACGTTTCTGAAGTTTTTTGATTATCACTTTAAAAAAAAAAAATTATACAGAGAAAATGATGTCATTTTTACTGTTTTAGAACATTTTAGCTAATCCTTTTAGTACAGCAAGTCGATATACATTTTAGAAAAGAAATAATTTTATATACACTTTACATTTTATTCATATATGGGGTGTGTAAATAGGGACCTAAAAATTTAAAAACCCAATTAAAATTGTTCTCCCTTCTTAAAAATTATAAAACAAAAAATACATGGTTGAAAACCTAACGTAGGACTTAGTTTTAATTTTAGAAAATACTTATATTTTTTTAGGATCCGGAAGCTCATTTTGTTAATTTTGTCAACGTTAAGGACTATCTTGAACACATCGATAACCTAAATTCCTTTTTAATACCACTAATGGAAATTGATAAAACGTGCCTTGAGCATTCTGATGATAACTATTCGGAAGCATTGGAAACGTGTAGAAAAAGGTAAAACGAATTACATTTTATGATGATTTTTTTTAGACATGTAGCGCCTCAAAATCCCAGCTCGTGCATATTTTCTAACGACACTATCAACCAGTCTGTACAATCTTATCCCACAACAACTGGCAACATTTTTTAATAGAGTAAGCGAATTGGTGCAGTTTTAAAGTTAAATATATTTTCAAGATTTTTTATTTTTAAAGTCCCTGAACTTGATCTATTGTATCTTGTCGTAACGACGCCTCACAGTGGGGCGAGTGATAGGGTAGGCCAGACATTCATTAATATCTCCGTTTCTACTGGTCCTAGAGTATTGCTTCTGGTGTCATTTAAAAGTAAATTGAATACTCAATTGAACTTCATGATCAGCAATTTTTAAAAGCAATTTCGCCAGTTGCGATATAACGGGTAGGAGGACTATTAAATGTATATTAAGTATCGCTTGCTAAATAGAGAATTGTGTGGTTTTTTAATAAATTGAACAAACGCAAAATTAAAACTACAAATAAAAATATATCTAAAAAATATATTTCAAAAATTTCAAGTGTTTTTTATTTTTCAATTAGAAGTTCTTTTAACTTCTGAAGATGTTGTTTTTAAACGGTCGAGATCGTTGTTAAGTGTTGGCCTTATATGTGATATCAAAGGGTCTGAATTAATTAACAAATTATTGATAACTTCTAACTTCGCTGTATGCCTGGAAGTATTTATGGTTAACCTCCTGAGCATCTTCTGACAGCATACGAATTGGTACAATAACAAGCTTAACTATTTCCGGGCCATGTATTAACAGTTTGTGAACTGTTACTGGCATGTAATACCACACATACAAATTCACAAATATATCAGCCGTTTTTTCAAACTTTTCAGAATTGATTAAAGAGTTGGACGATATTGCTTGCAAAATAATAGAAATAATAATAAATAGAAGCAACGACTAATGGGCTTAAAATGTCAACAAAGGCGCGTAGGTATTAACACTAAAAATAAAAAATCTAATGAATAGGCAAGTTTAGACAGGATCTGACTACGTTGTAAATAAGACAATATACTCCTAAAATCGTGCCAAATGGTATTTTTTTCGGGGGAAATATCCCTAGTGCATCTAATTTTTCCGGAAAAATTCGGAAAAACGAGTTTCTAAGTAATTTGTTTTAACAAATAGCATGAGCGAGAGTGGTTTTAAAAATACAAGTCAAAGACGAGGATTTTTCCACTTTCGCGAATGCTATTTGTTAAAACAGATTACTTAGAAACGAGTGTTCTAATTTTTCCACAGGAAAAATTAGATGGACGAGGAATATTTGGTAAGATTATTTCCTGAGTTAAATAAACATTTTATTTTAATACAACATTTTTTTTATTAAAACAATAAGAACAATAATTAATAAGAACAATATAACTTTCAAGCTAGGAAAGGTAATTACTTCAAACTCATTTTAAATTACAATTAATGTAAAAATTACAATTATTGTAGGTAACAGGAGTATTGTTAGCCATATCGGTTAAATTGTTTTTAATTATGTTTGTAGTAGCACTATTCTCTATGTTGCTGTGAGGAGTGTCAAACGATTGATGGTGATGGCTCGAAGAAGTGTCTTTTTTTTTTTTTGAAGGGAGCTTCGAAGCTTGTAGATGGTACATTATTTTGGACGGTTCTTAAGGCAGTGATGATATTTGAATGATGTTGACTGTCCATTTGTAGATACGGTTGGATAGACGCAGCTTTAGAATGCCCTGTGATTTTGATGAGTTGCTGCTCGCCTACACTGGCCTTTGCCAGATTAGTAACAGCAGTTGATCGCATAGAATGGTTAGATATTTTAACTTCTGTCGTGTTCATACCTGTTTTTTGGGCTGCGTCTTTTGTCCATGTTGACAGTTCATTTCTTCCAACAGGAATGTTTTTAAACCATCCAGTGCTACGATTGGATTGCCATGCTGAATTTGGTGTCAAAAACAATCTATTTGTTGTTATTTTAGACGTTCGTTGTTTAACAGGGATTTATACAAACATACTAGACAAAACTCAGGGTTTTTTGAATTAGGAACAAGCCACTTGCTATCGCACAGATTTTTTGCACCACCTTGTGCAGTTTTGCTGAAGACTGTGTTATTTATACTCGATCCTTCCTGAAACAAGGGATACATAATTTGACTTAAATGTCAAAATATATTTTGTAGTGTGATTTTAAAGTAGATGTATGTAACTTTTAATTTTTTGGAAAAGCAAAAGGAATTTTAGTGGTTATATATCGTTTTTGATTTTTTGATTTTTTTTTACAAAAATAGTACAGCTGGCAAATTTTGGATGCTAAAAAATGGCAAAACGTAATTTATACAAGGTATTGCAAAAAAGACATTAAAAAATTGCGAAAACAGATTTTACGCCAAGATAAAAAGTATGCGCACATATTTTGTTTTGATATAAGCGTTTTTTCTGCCAAGTTACAATAACCATTTACAGATTTTGTGGCAAAATTAAAAAGCAATATCTCACCTGTTTTGATTCCATAATTATCTATTTCTTCTTTAAAATGTTCTGTCAAGCAACGAGCCGCTTCTCCGCCCCTCCAAGCAAGCTCAACTGCTGCAATAAAGTAAAATTTACGCTGCAACCCGGTTGGGGTTGTCTCATCCCATAAGGACACCATCTTGTAGTAGTCGTCCATATTTAAAGAAGCTGAACTTGTTTTCCTTTTTTCTTCATGTTTCTGGAGACTTCTCTTTTCGCATTTCGAGCGTCTCTAGCTTGCTTAAAGGTAATATCGTGGAATGGGTCGAACACGATATTAAATTCTTGAAAATATTTTTCCTGCAGTTTTTTGCCAACGATATTCCACATTACTTTTTCACACAGTTCTTTGTAGTCTTCCCCATTAGCTTTACGCATGTTCCATGCCCAGTCCTTGAGGATTAAATTTAGCTCGCCTGTAGTTGTTGTCTGGAGTAATTGGTAATTTTTTGCTTGGCAAAATTCCATAAATTGCTTCCAGATCGATGTGTGAGTTTTCTGAGTATTTACTGGAACCCTATTTTCAACGGCCGCATTAATTTTACTTTCGGAAACATTTCCAAACCGATTCATTTTGAGTTTCAGTTGAAAAATTAATAAATGCGTAAGCGTCGTTTGTGATCTTTGTTGTTGGTAACGGTACATAGCAACACAGCATAGAAACCATCAAGTTTGTTTTTACAAGGCAACTTGTCAAACTTGCATGAAATTTTTTTTGATTTTTTTCCGTAAAAACTGCTGACAGCTAAGTTAACAGTTGTTAAGTAATTTTTCCACTTAAAATTTATATTTGACATACCAATTCTTGATGGAGTAACAATAATTTTTAAAATGAAATAAGAGTTTTTTAATTATGTAAAAACCAATGCAATAATTTGGCTTAAAATTAATCTGCTCAATTAAAAAGGGTTTATCTGGTACTAATAATACAAAAATTCCAAATTAAAAGTTTCATTTTTTCCCCTATGTCCAACATTACTGTAGGATCGCCCCACTGTGCGCCCGTGTAAAAATAGGCGTCAAGTCATTTTTCTGTCAGTTAAAAATATTGGCCCATGCTATAAATCGCTTTATAAAATTAAATTACTTTTTTCCATTTTCAAAATATTTGCATTTGGAATTTTAAGTGAAACACCGTATATTCTAAATATTTGGATTTTTTAAAAGTTTTATCATGTGGGTTGAAGACACCTTTGGTAACAGGTGTTTTCATTCTGGGCTCACACTGTACAATTTTTTTCGGATGCTTTTTCTATTTTACGTTAACGTTAGTCATCATTGTGATACACCTTGTATCGATTTTTTAGATTTGCAAATAGAGGAATGATAGTATATAACTTTTTTAAATTTTAGAATTTTACATAGTCATCAGATTTATTTAGCCAATAAAGTAGAGATGGAAAAGCTAAAGGAAATTTTAGAGTTTTTAAATACAACAAATGTAAATGAAAATGTATCCAGGTGAGTTAATTAGTATTTTTTTAATTACACAACCCAATAAAAAAAGTTGAAAGTCCGAAAGACTTGTCCATGGTATCATTATGTTTTTGGAGTCGCTGAACTCGAATCCGGGGTCAGTTTGACCCTATCAGGTCAGGGTCAAGCGCATTTCAGGGTCAAATCTGCAAAATTAACCAATTAAATCAGGTTTGAAAGCTTGTCCGTTGAAACATGTATCTTTAATGTTTAACGAAATCAAACCCTATTAAAACAATGTAAAGACATAACGTTCTGCAAAGATTACTTCGTAGTCATTGATCATGGCATCTTTATGTTTTTAAGGTCGCTAAATTTGAATCCCTAGTTTGACCCCATCAGGTCTGGGTCAAGGACACTTCAAGGTCAAATCTGCAAAATTATTCGTAATCAAGTTTGAAGAGTGTATACTTATATTTTTGAGGTCGCTGAGTACGAATCCGTGGTCAAATCTGTGAAATTATAATTTGACAGCTTTGACCTTGAAATATCTTGTGACTGACCACGGATTCATATTCAGCGACCTTAAACATAAGTATACACTCTTTAAATTTAGTTGCGATTAATTTTGCCGATTTGACCTTGAAATGCCCTTAATCCTGACCTGATGGGGTCAAACTAACCCCGGATTTGGATTCAGCGACCCCAAAAACCTAAAGAAACCATGTTCAAGTCTTTCGGAACTTTAGGTCAGGATCAAGGTCAAATCTGCAAAATTAATCGCAGCCAAATTTGAAGAGGGTCTACTTATGTTTTTGAGGCCCCTGAATCCGAATTCGTGATCAGTTAGATCCCATCAAATTTGGTTGTGACCTTGAAATGCCATTGACCCTGACCTGATGGGGTCAATCTGATCCCGGATGCGGATTCAGCAATCCCAAAAACATAACTTTATGTTCAACTTGTGGGGCTGTGTTATTTACCTGAAAACCAGAAATTGCACTTTTAAAAATAAGGACATGACTAGCATTTTTGGAAGGAAAGTGCGAAAAATGAGTCTTTTTATCAGCATTTAAAAAAAGTGCTAAAAAATTTGTTTTTTTTTATGTTGAAGTTATTTTAATTGTTTTAGCCTTTTAAGAAAAATATATGAGTTACTGGCATATATTGACCATTTTTAAAGGTTGAGATAATGGTCTTCATAAACTATTTTACTTTTTTAGTGTACAAAAATTGTGGTTCTTCTTTGATAGATGCACAAAAAGTTAAATTTAACGTTTTTAAGTAACTACGTAAAGAAAATACTTACTTTACTTTATTCAGAGTATTCAACAACCATTATTAAATTGTAACTTTTATTTTCGAAATGTACATTTTTTAGTTGGAATTCCATAAACAACCAGATGAACCTTGAAGCTAAAGAAGTTTACAAGAAAAGATTGTGTGAAGTTTTAGATAGCATAGCCTCTAAATTTGCTGACTACTACTTAAAACTGACAAGAATCCATTATGTCGAAAAAGAGTTAGAAAATTATCAGTAAGTACAATATATATTTTAACCTAACCTTTCCTCCTTGTAACGCAGTAAGCGGTTTGTTGTCAGAAACAAAGGGAATGCTTTTATCAAGACACTTAACTAACGGACCACCTGCATGTCGGCCCGACTTAAGAAAAGTACCACTTTTTCTATTTTCAAAAGTAAAATTTATTATCCCTTTAGGGTTCTTATACTTTAATGCATGTTTTCAATGCATCGAATGGCTAACAAATATCTTTAAAATATTTGTTATTTTAGGAAAAGAGAATATTACAATATTTAATCTATGTTGTAGTAGTTTTACAGCAGGCTCTCTTTCCTGGTTTTGGCTGTGATCTTTTAACGGCTGTATCATATTTGACGTTTTTCTACTTTATTAAAGAAATTATTTAATTTTTGATGGCACAGATACATAAATTTAAAATATTAAGCGCCATATAAGTTTTGCTTATTTAAAATATTTTTTCAGGCAAAAGTTGCAAAATCTTTCCGTTATACTAGAAAATATAACAAAACTTTTATCATATTACACACTGACAAATTGTCTCCAGTTGGAAGAGAAAAAAGATGTAGAAAGTGTCATTAGTTTTTACCAGAAAATGAATAAGTACGTTAATGAGGATCTCTATAAATGTCAAAGTAGAACTGTAAGTATATCCGTTAATAACGACAAATGTTATTAGTTTAAATTGAACTATAAAGCTGAAAATTGTAAAAGTTAGGTTTTCTTTTTAAAAACAAATTGCTGGTTTTTGTGTCCTCCCAGAGATAAAAAAAATTGGCAAATGAAAAAAATCAATTTATTTTCCTTTTGAAAGATTAGCCTTTGTCCAGTTTAGCCAAATTAAAGATTTTTGGAGGAAATGGTGTGATTGCAGACATTTTTAGTCCTAAAAATGATATTGACCACTGACAAATTAACGAACTATGTTTAATAGCTCCATAATTTTTAGTCCAGAACTATCCTAAAGGACGAAGGTAAATCTATGCCAGAAATGAACTTAGGCTAGTTCTGATTTAAAAATAATTTCTAAAGATTATAAGGGATACTCAATAGGCGACTAAAAACACAATTACATTTAAAAAATGTCAAAATCGTAGAAAAAACTTTTTGCGCGCTACTAATAAATGGGCCACTGTTATTTGATAAATGACTAAGGCACGAGAAATTTTTCTTGTCGTCGTAGTTGGGCCCAGTAGGATCTTTTGGAACATGCGCTAGAGTTGCTAGTTATCGGCAACTTTTTTGGCTAGCGTATGGAACGGGATCCGAAGCTAAGATGATCACAAGGCTTAACTCAAGGTGTTAGCAAACCGTGCTGATGAGTGAATGACATCCTGTGCCTTAAACAGGTGTCTCCAACGGTGCCTCTGAGATACAGCGCGACCTCTCAGAGAATCTAGTGGTGGACTATTACTTCCCTAGCTCCAAACAGAAAGCGAACAAAACCGCTTTCATAGGAAAAAAGTGACAAAGGTGCGCTGACCGAAACGAATAAATCCGTTTCGAGAGGTGCCATCCAAGGTCATAAGCAGACAAAGGTGCGCCGACCGAAACGGGTGAATCCGTTTCGAAAGGTGCCCCTGAAGTCACCGGCGCTTGTTTCACGGGGAAGGGCTAATCCATCCCGAACAAACGGGTGCTTATGAAGGGATCCCTGAATCCAAACAGAAGGCGGACAGAACCGCCTTTATAGGGAAAAGGGTTCCCTGGCTTTAAACAGAAAGCGGATAGGACCGTTTTTATGGGGTAAGGCCGAAGATGCGGCCCCAGAAGAAACATCTGGTTCCTGTAACAAGGACCTGGTAGCTACCCATGTCACTAGACCGGGAGAGGAGGGCATGACGGATCTAATCGTCTGCTCGTCATACTCTCCAGGAGACAGGGAGAGCAGAACACATCAGAACAAATATTGTGCTCGTGTCCGGTAGCGACACGAGTAAGAGGAGATGTAAGAACTCTCTTCCAATCTGATATCGGATTCATTAGAGGTCTGATCCCATTGGGAGAAATATAAAAAGGTGTGAGCCACAATAGACCGAGCGGTAGAAAGTGGAGGGCGTAAAAAGTCCACTCACTTTAAACCTACCTACCTACCTACATATGCTCTATTACCTGTTCGTTATAGACCACCCTGTATATTATCGTTTTATATTTTTTTTTATTTGGTATATTTTTTTCAAATTTATTTTATGCTATATGTCCTTAACTATTACTAATTTTTAGGACAACATGAAAAGTGTTATAGAAAGCTACAATACATATCTTACAAGACCAGCTTGTGAAAGATCAAAACTTGTAACATCAATAGCCAAAGTTTTGTCAAGCGATGGCTACTCACTAAAATCTGCCTTAGAAGCTGTTGGGAAATTTAAAGCTAAACTAAAATATTTTGAGAGTCAAGTTTTTTCTGTGGATGTCGGTAGTGAGAAACAAAGAACTCAAAAAATGTAAGTCTACTGACTGCTAGATAGTTAAAAAAATGCAAATAACATTAACTCGCTACCTACATAACCTAAGCTAAACAGACATAACCAGTAATTTCACATTTTGTCACTTGGTTGTGACCAACTGTCAACTTTTGTTTAACTCCAAAACACTTTAACCACCAGCTAAGTATATTTAAAATATCTGACCTAATAATGAATGTCAGTATGTCGGAGTACTTAAGATGCTTTACTTCTTTGACCCCGATTTTAAGCGCATTAACATTTTTTTCTTAATCATCCAGCTTAGCTGTATTTACCAACTACAATTCCTCCTCCATCTTCCTTCCTCTCCCTCTTTCTTACCTAGCTTCTGAATCCGCTACGGCTCTTAAAAGATGCTGATACATGGCACAACGAATACAAGGAATGGTATTGTTCATTATCAGCTGTTTTGTTGACGTATTTGAGAGAGTAAAACAAAGGAAATTTATACCGGTTCTGCATCGATTTTGGGACAGATTCCTAGATTTTTTGTTTTTATTTTATTTTTAATATCATGTAAGCTTTTAATCTACATAAAATTAACATTGCAATAATTGGTTACTTTTAATTAATACCTTAATTTTGTGCTTGAGTATATATTGCAAAGAAATGGTATTATTATTCAATAATATCCTTTTTAAGTTTAAATACTTTTTTTTGCTAATTAACAAGTATTTTCTAGCACACTGACTCTGTCCATGCAAACTGCATTTAAACTTAACGACACAACTCTCTCGGTGAACTCATGCGCAAAACATTAATTATGAAATATATCATAGTTTATATTCGTTGTCATGGTGGTGCTATAACAAAGAAGGTCTTAAATTTTAGTGTTTATTTTTCTTAGTATTTTAATTATTTTTCATAGATACTTTAATCTTCGGAAATATATATTTTTAGTGCTGAAAATATCAAAATTCTACGAGACTTTTTGATTTCTGAAGTCACTAGATAGAGTAGTTATAATACCAATAGATTTGCAGAATGTTTGGTTTGAAATAGAAGATCATATAAAAAAGGAAAGTTCAAGTGTGGTACAGGCAGTGCAAATTCCACAGAGTACCGTAAGAATTTTGTTTTTTATTATCGTCTATGTTTTTCAATTAATACTTAGGGTGGTTCTAAATATACAAATATTAAAAAGCATATTTTGTCAGTGTTTTAATAGTTTGAACAAAGGTAACTTTTAGGTTATATGGTGTTACATATTTTTTTGTAATTTAAACCTGCCATTTTTATATTTTTTAAATGTGTCCTGGTAACGTAAAAAATATTTTATTTGGGCTCTAAGGTACGTAGAAGTTTGAATGGATCAAAAACACTGAGTCTAAAAAGTTTTCACCCTGAAACTAATTTATAAGATAATCATTAAATATAAATATTGTTTTTAACGTGCGCATCTCGAAGTTTTAAGGTTAGTGAAAGGCCAGTACTGTTTAGTCCGGAAGTCCACCGCAAAAAAGTTGGACAATAAGAGATACGCATGAAACATTTTTTTCATATTACCATGAACTATAGTCAATTCAAAGCCACACTGGTGCCTCAGCTCAGAGGGTTCAAATTGAATTATTTTTTACCTAGAGAAAATCGTGTAAAATCAGTTTTTTCAATATAACTCGAAAAATATTAATTTTAGGAAAAAGAGGTATATAATCATAATGAATTGTCCAATAAAACTACGTAATTTTTGTCTGATAAAATGTTTTAAGCCCTTTTAGTTTTTAAGATATTAAGAATTTAAATTTAAAATAAAAACGCAAATATCCCAAAAACTAAAAGAGCTACGAAAGATGTATTAAGCATAAAATATGCTTTTAAATAAGCTCTATGAAAAACGTTATATACACATTTTTAATAAAAATGAGTAATAAAGAAGATATAAGGAAAAAAGTAATTTAGGCCATTAAAAATTTTGCTAATAACATTTTTTTTTGGATACAAGTAAGTATACCAACTCCGATTCATCTAAAAATGGATTTAAAATGTTTTATTTAGTAAATGAAAAAACTAATACACATGTGCCTCGAGGCATTGGGGGATAACATGAGGGCAGGGATATTTTATTTAATTTTTTTTTTGTTCCAATGACAGGACGCTTAATATTTCTCGATCTCCTATGCTTCTATGTGTATAGTTCATCGTTTAAATATTTTTATTATCGATTTAAATAATAATGTTAATAATTCATAATGACAGTTACTCGTTCAAAATGATATTGGAAAGATTTTATTTATATTTTTAAAATAAAAAAAAAAAAAAATTTAGCGTTTATTTAGCGTTAAATTTTTAAAACATTTCTTTTATTAACTATCTACTTCTTTTAGGCTTAAAGCTCTTTTTATTCAAATTATTGTATTTACCGGATCGTAGTTGGTATACTTACTTGTACCAAAAAATATTGTTAATAGCGAAATTTTTAATGTACTATATCCCTTTTTTTGTGTATAGGGGAAAAGGCCTTGCGCAATAAATAGTACGGTCAGGTCCGTACTTTCATAATTCTTTGTTACCATGTATAAAATTTAAGGATCAACGTGTAAATAAGGAGGATAACTTACTTTCTTGCCCCTTGCCAATTTTGAAGTTTTTTTTTTGCAGTAAGGGGTTTTTGGGGCCTTGATCACGAATCTAAAGTCAATTTTTTAGGCATAACCATCATCATTAAATTTTAAATTCAAACTCACTGTACTTTCATTGTTTTTCTCCTTTTAGCACAACAATAATGGTTTTCAACGAAACTATCATAGATTATTTAAAGTTATTTTATATAATTATGGTTTATTAACTTTACTGCGTTTTATCGTGTAATAGTAGATTTTATTTAATCTGTTTTAATATGGAAAGAATAGATGACGCTACATTTTTGAGAGTTTTGTATTTTTGCAAATAAACTTAATACAGTTAATACAAACACGACAATTTTTGATAAATTTTAAATGTTCTATGATAGTTTAGTGTAATTATCACCAGGTTTGTGATAAAAGACGGGAAAGACAGAGAAAAGAAGATTAATTCAATTATCATGTTTAATGATCGATATTTCAAAAATGAAACGTTGTCGAAAAAATCATCAAAATCGGCGAGGGTCAAAAAAGTTAAAAAATTACCATAATTTTGATTGGTTATTTGTATTTTAGGGTCATACAATATTTTATAAATTTATAATTTCTATAAAACAAAAAGTACATTACAATAGTGCCACATTGCGCAAGTGAAAAAAACTTTTACGGGAAATATCGAATTTTTGCCATAAGTATAATTTGACATTTAATTTTTGCAAAGTGCGTTCACAAAAAGTTGCGTTTTTTACGGTAGCAAATATCTTGAATAAAATGAAAACATCGATATCTAAATGCACGAAAAGAAGAAGACTCCAAGTCTGCTCCAAATTTAAATGTGTTGCCAACTTAAATGTATGCCTCGCACTGATTTTTCTACAAAATTTCCTGGGATTTTGTTACTGCGTCGAATTGAAAGGGTACATTAATGGCAATTCTTTTTTAGAGAAAGTCACTAACCAAAGCCCAGCACTATACAAAACAGCTCTGGATGAACTTTTTAACAAACCCGTCAAAGTTGGACACCATTTTAAAGCAAGCTGAAGAAGACTTTAAAAAAAGGACTGCTCAGTACTTTTAGTAAGCCGTTTTCTGTTTTAATGTTAATTTATTTATTTTGTTTGTTTTTTGGAAATGAGAAATTATTTAACTAATCTTTTACATAAAATTTTTGTGAGATATATTATTATGCTTTTTTTAATTTCTAATTAATCAGTATCACAACAATAACAAGAGGTCAAAGGAGACGTAGAAAGACAGGTTCGGTATGAGTTCAGCATCTTTTGTCTTCTTGATTTTTTTAAGAACTCAATACCTTGATATCCTGATGAGGAGCTTTAAAAGTAAAGATGAAATACCCGAAGCCACTCATCTTAAGGCCATAGAATATATTCCCAGTCCTCATTTTCTATTTCCCTTGTAATTGGTTTTTATTCTTGTGCCAGTAGTAGTTTTTGTAAAAAGAAAATAGAAGGCCACTTGATCAGCAGTAATTTTGATGTACAGGAATGAATATATAGGATATCTTCGTTTGCGTACATGGAATATAATCAAAATGTTTTTCATCTGATGCTAAAAAAGTCTTGTAGTATAAATTTTATATTTTTATTATTTATGTAATAGCTTATTAACATATTATAAATTTTATTTAAAAAAATGGCAACGACAATAAAATACAGCGTTTTCCAATTTTCCTAATTTTAAAACAGGCATTTTAGGTGTGGTTAGTTGTGGTTAGGCACTTTAAAAGTAAAAAATAAAGGGTGTAATATTGGGAATACAGGGCAAGTCTGTGAAGTGGGACTCCCCATTTATTGCTTTAAATATTCAAATTGGAAAAAAATGTTTTATACAAAAATATTTTGGTTTTTGCTGCTCTATATTTTGCAAACAGCAGGGTGTATCAAAAAGCCCGTACCAGGACAAAGTTAATTTTTTTAAATGACTCCCTATATTTTTTGTTAAATTTTTGTTTTCTACATAAAATTCTATACATTTTTTATCTGGCATATCATATCCCTATATTCAATTGTTTACGAGATATTCTTATTTAAATACAAATTTAGAATGAAAAAATCCGCTCATCTCTTAATGTTGTTTTACGTTTCTATGGTTTTAGCGGTTTTTGTAGAGTGACAAAACAGCCATAGTAATAATTAAAAGTAATTAGATATCACATGACAAGTAGAAGTAGGTAAAACCTTAAACAAGAAAAAAACGATTACATCAATTTTTTACAGATTAATAAAACTGTCATTTTGACATTTTTATTAATCTCTATAGCATATATGGTTATTATGCAACTCTCAAAAACCGCTGAAACCATAGAAACGTAAAACAACATTAAAAGATGAGCGGATTTTTTTCTTCTAAATTTGTGCGAATATCTCGTAAACACACAACAATACATAAGGGATATGATATGCTGAATAAAAAATATCTAAAATTTTATGCAGAAAACAAAAATGCAACAAAAAATATAGGGAGTCATTTAAAAAAATGAACTTTGTACTTGTACGGACTTTTTGATACACCCTGTATACATAACGTTGTTCGCAAAATATAGAGCAGCAAAAACCAAAATATTTTTGTATAAATTTCCAATTTGAATATTTCACAGACTTACCCTATGGATATTTTCCACTTACCGTTTTTAACTACTGGTTGATAGCAGTTATTTCCCCCACCATTCTAACTTAACCACCCCTATCCTGAAAAAAACGAAACGGTTTACGTATGTCAACTTACTACTAATGTTTAATACATTTTTAATTTTAAATTTTAAATGTTTTTTGGAGATTTAAGAAATAAGTCGAAAAGATAATATATAAACAAATTTTTCATTTAAAAAAATATTGGCTGTTTCAAGTCAACTATAATAAGTAAATTTTTCCTTTAGTTTTGTAATATAACTGTATTAATTCATCCATTTGGAATTAACTAATAAAAAAAACTGAAAAATCAAATAGTTAAAACCATAGAAAAAAAAATCACAGAACCAAAACAATAGAAAAGCCGCGAATCCTCCATTATTTTAAATTTAAATTTGACATAACCATTATTAACGCTCCTCCTTTAGTGGCGATAGCGGTAGATACTGGGTACAAAGTAATGACGTGATACTGACGACAGAACCCCTTTCCCCCTACGTTACCGCTCGCAAAAAATAAACCGGTATGTTAACTGTCCTAACCAGTGGCGAGGGGGGCCCGGGGGGGGCTGCGCCCCTAGACCAGCGCCCCCGCCCAAACAAACCTACCGTATATAAACCAGGTATTATTTAACATATTATGCTGTGTAAACATTTTTACTTGCTGGTGAAATTTTTTAGAAGTCATATTTAAAATAATATTGTCCACACTTTTTGTTAATAATTTTTCTGTTCCACAGTGTCAGCGGGCGTTTATTCTTCAAAAGCACAAACACGCGGAAAAAGCCGCTGACGCGGCGTCCGTTTTGGCGGCATTTCTTTTTTTTTTCGGTATTGTTTATATTCAGAATTTTTTTACTTTATTTTTAATATTGCAAATCGGCAGATTTCAACGTATGTTATTTATTTCTGGTACTCATATTCTCCTCTTTGTGGTGTTATTTAGTCGCTTATTGTCATGCAAGTAAACTTGTTAAGAGAAAAAATGGATAAAAAAAAAAAAAAAAAGTCAGGTGCTGAGTTCAGGAAGAAATACGTAAAAAAAAATGATGTTAGCGCAACACACAGCCAAAAATTACAAGATTTTTAAAAAAAACTGCTGGTAGCATTTTTATTTTGTCTTTATTTTCCTTTCTGGCCTAAAGTTTTATTATAGATTTGTTTGTTTATTGTTGTGTTTTTTTTTTTTTTAATAAAAATGTTTTAGAAATAGAGCGCCCCTTTAAACGTTGGCCCCCCGCCCTGAAAGGTTGACTACGCCACTGGTCCTAACAATGTTCGGTATGTCAAATGATGCCTGTATATTTAAAAAGTGGATTTCTTAAAAATAAAATATTTTAAAAAAAAATATATATTATGAAGCTTTGCTCTACAGTATTTAGTCCGAGAGCCGCCCACAAAAAATTCCTAAGAAATATGCGTCATTTTTTTTTTATTACTGTTAAGTTAATTTAAAGCCGAACTTATTAACGGGTTTAAGTTGCATATTTTACCTAGGAAAAATCGTGAAAAAACGTTTTTGTTTTCAAAACTCGAAAATTATTAGTTTGGAAAAAAGGTATATGGCAAAACTAAAGGTCTAATAAAACTACGTAATTTTGTTTTATAAATTTTTTGCATTTTTGGATTTTGAGATTTTAACGATTTAAATTTAAAAAAACGCAGATATATTAAAAACTAAAAGAGCTACGAAAAAAAAGTATGGAAAAATGTGCTTTAATAAACTCTATAAAAAAAAAGGGTTTTATACACATTTTTAATAAAATAGGTAATAAAGGAGATATAAGCAAAAAAATGATTTTGGCCAAAAACTTCGCTTCGGTGAAAAAAAAAATTAAAAAAATAAACATAAAATTATTGTTTTTTAGTGTAAATGGGTTTAGGCACTTTTTTCAATAAAATAAATTTAATTTTTTTTTATTTAAATTTTCAAGCGGATCGTTATTGGACCAAAAAAAAATTATAATTATAACCATGTTATCCCAGGCACATGTGTATTAGTTTGTTTTATTCAATGAATAAAACATTTTGAAAAAAATTTTAGATAGATCGGAGTTCTTTTTACTTAGTTGTACCAAAAAAACGCTTTTTGCTTATATCTTCTTTATAACTTATTTTATTAAAAATGTGTATAAACCTTTTATAAACCTATTAAAAAAACATTTTTTGTTTAATAAATTTTTCGTAGTTTTTGAGATATTTGGGTTTTTTTTTTTTAATTTAAATTGGTAATATCTTGAAAAATAAAGAGCTACGAAAAATTTAATTTAACAAAAATTACGTAGTTTTTTTTATCATTAATTTTGATTAGATACTTTTTTTCAGTTTTTGTTTTTGAGTTTATTTTTAAAAAAAACCCATTTTTCGATTTTAGGCAAATGCAACTTAAATCCGTGCCAATTGACTATAGTTTATACCAACATAATAAAATGTTTCATTCATATCTTTTATTGTCCAGTTTTTGAGCGGGCTCGACCTCTGGTTTCTACTTACCCAGATAGCACAATTTGCTTTAAAAGTGCTTAAGAAGTACTCTTGTTTTTTAACGAAGCTTAAAAAATACTTGTTTAAGCGCTTTTTTAAAAAACTATCGAAAAACCTTTTTCGAATTTTCCCAAAAGTGGCTTTCATATATGACAGATATGACAAAATTATCAAATGTAATTGAATTTCTCGTTTCACAGACAATAAAAAAAATCGTTTTGTTTTAATTAGATAAATGACATTTTTATTAACCCCATATTTTAATTTTATTTAATTCTTAAGAAAAGCCGTTTTCGAGTGAACTTCCCCAAATTGTATGAGACCGTTACACCAACAGCTACTGAGTCAGAAAATATTTTCCCCTTCACCATTTGTGTTTGGGTCACATTAGGCTTTGTTTTCAATATTGGTCTCATGTCTATCCTTCTATTGCCTAACGACGAGCAGTAGCGGACCTGATTCGCTTTATAGCTATTTCTATGGCTTTTACTTTGTAGAATTGCTAGTAAAATTCATTTTCTGTGCATTTCTTTACAGTTTGTCTGGAAAAGCCTTGAAATTCCCAACTTGTTAGCTAGTTTGATTGTTAAGCTTTTTATAAAACAAAGCTAAAATTAAATAAAATCAGTCCTCAAGTCACCCTTTTTTGTAACCAAAAAGTTGGCTTAAAAAAAAACACTTATAAGACCCCAGTCACCTAAACAATTTTTATCAAAGCAATAATAACTTACAACAAAAAAGTGTGACCAAATTAGTGGATAGCAAAATTATTTTGAGAAGTCAACATTCTTTGAAAATAGATATTATTTAGATTATGTAACTAGAGCATACAACAAAAATCTCATTATTTATAAAATACAAGGTAACTTACCCGTTCTCCAAGTTATTTCATTACTTTCTCTATCAACAGGACATACATCCGGCATTTGTGTAAACACAGCTTCTTCAAATGGATCACATACGAAGTCTTCACATCGGCCATTGATACAATAGCTAGCCCTACCTACAAAAGATAGTTCTCATAAAAAAATAAACTGTTCTGAGCGCAAGCAACCGTATAACATTGTCATTAAGAGTTTGTAAAATGAGCGTGAAACCGTCGCAATGTAACCTTTTTACAGTCTAACAAATACTTTGAAATTTTTAGAAGATTGCGAATTATGTAACCTATTAGAACACAAAATTGTAATAAAACTGAACTACAAAATGTGGATGTTGAAGCACTTTTCAGACAAAACAAAATATTTAAAAGTAATATAAGGTTGCTAGTTTCTTTACCATATCGGTTTCTCCTTGTTTGACATGCAGTGCCATCGGGAAAGGTCCAACCTCTACTTTTGGTGCCACCATTCCGCTTCTGACACCATACTACACAAGCTTCTTCAGCTAAAAATTTATACATTGCATTTATAGGTTAATTCAGGACAAAAGTAAAATGTGTATATATGTAAAATAACTGGTCTATGGGAGAAATGTGATAATTTCAAAATGACTAGTTAAATCCATCATGATATTTAAGTTTGTATGTACATTTATTTCATACAAATATCCTTAGTTCAGCATTTTAAGAAAAGCGCCTGTAGCTTCCTTTCCAAATCCTAAAATGCCTCTACTGAAAAATACGAACTTTGAATTTCTCATATGTCTTCCAAACACCTTAGAATTTTTTTTTAAGTTTTATCATTTCACAGCGTTTCTAAAAATTTAGGTCTTAAAAAAATCTTGTTCTTTATAACAGTTTTGCACAACTTCAATAAAAAAATCTGCATTTTTTTAAATTTACACCTAGTTGGATCTCAAAAATACTGTTTTTTTTTAAAGATTTTTTTATGAAGAGGCATTCTATTTAACAAATGTGAGAAATAAATGTACGTGTAGCGAATTTCTTAAGCTTTAAAATCCCATTGTTCGTTTTGAAGAATACCCAGTTGTATTGCCCCTGTAGACGATTTCCCCAAGGTCCTCTAAAAAAGGTGTCCGGCGGTGAGCAAGATATCTTTGGTTTGGGTTATTTAAAATAGAAAAATAAAAAAGCCATTTAGTGGATAGATGGATGCAGGTATTAATAAAAGGAATAGTAAAAATTTTAATTTTCGAAGAAATTTTTAACTTCAATTGGTTTAAAAAAAATCAAAATAATTTGCAGAAATATTATTCCTTTGATTAATATCTGAGTAATATATGTACGAAGATTGTGTAAAATTTTAAACCCCATCCTTCAAGGAGTTTCGGAGAAATCATGCTTACACAAATATGTGTGTATTTTGGAGAATATTTACCGGATAAATTTAAAATTTTCAGTCAATATAATTCGACATAATAATATGTACTTTCTAAAAATATATGAAAATCTCAACTAGGTAAAAGGATACCATAGATCATAGTCGGAGGGATCCAGGTCAAATGACTAAGGGTAAAGGGTAATCTGCGAGCTTCAGGAATCGTAAAGATCAACAACACCGGCGAATTTAGTAAACTTTCACGTAAACAAGAAACGGTATATGTTGAGTAAAGAATGTATTTGAAATTATCATTTATTTCTAGAGTATTGGCCTAAAAATGCTTAATAAAAGAACGAAACAAATTGTGAATTAAGATTTTATCTACCCTTAGAAAATAAATGTGGTGACTTTCTGCTGTATAAAATTCGGACACGCCTAAATTATCTTAGAATATGTGGGTATTATATCATGACAAAACAACATTAAGGTTTACCGACCGCAGAGAAACAACTATTTCAGAATGTTTGTTTTACTGTTCGCATAAATGCAGCTATAAAAAAATATGGGCATTTGAACAAGCAATGATCTATGGTAAGTTAAGGATGTATCTAGGATTTTTATATTTATTAAAAAAAGGGTCTGAAAATGTATAATGGGCATAAGACATTGTAAATAGAATTTAATACATCACTTTCTGCTAATTTAACCACAAATAATTCTAAATTATTTTAGAATATATGAGTATTATATCATGACAAAACAGGAAAACATCTATTTCCTATTGTTGCAGCTATAGAAAAATAGGCATTAGAACCAGCAGATGTATAACATACAAGCAATTATCTATGTTGAGCTAGGAATGTATCTCTAATTTTCATATTTATTTTTAAAATATTTATGTCTAAAAATATATATAGATGTTACCTAAAAACGGATTACCTTAAATTATCTTTGAATATATGGGAATTATATTATGACAAAATAATAATAAAGCTAAACCGATGGCAGAGAGCGCACATTGCATATTGTTTACTGTTTCCATATAAATGCAGCTTATATTAAAAAAACATGCTTAGAACCAGAAAATGTATAACAAAATGAAGATCGTGACAAATATTAATTGATATTTACTCTAAATGTATTCTGAGTGAGTAATTATGAGTGGGCAATAAAATAAAATGAATTACGACCCCTAATCATATAGTTTTGAAACTCATACTTACGATCTGAACTAATCTTTTGCATTCCAGAGCCAGTCAGGTCTTTATCCACTTCTTTCGCTCGAGTGCAGATTTGTTCAGCAAATTCTCTAATTGTTAATCTAGGAACATTCAGGCATTGTTGAGCATTACAAGTTTGATACCTTTTTTCAGGACCATCACATTTTTGACCTCTACCTTCGGGTCTATAAAGAAACACCTTTAGTTAGATACGCTAATGAATACTAGTTTGGTTAAAATACCTCTTTAAATTATTTTATGTTATTTATTATAGGTCATTCCGCGATTAAAGCTCAATACTTCTATAGCTTCGTTTCTTTAAAATTGTTAGACAATGTTATGTTTTTAATAACACTAAAATCTTGGATTTTCATATTTTTTAATTGAGACACAACGTTTCGGTTAGTGATGCCTTTCCCAAACCTTTTTTAAGTGATAACAAAAAAAATATTTTAAAAGCTACGACCTTATATAATATCCTTGTTCACCGAAGTCTGAGATTTTTTTTGGGGTTCGCCGGCGGCCGTTAAAATAATTAAAAATTCTTTTTAATTCATCTAAATTGGGTTTTTCCCCGGAAAAGGGATTTTTTCAAATAATGGATAATGTAATCGTAATTGGTAATTTTTTTTCGAAATTTTTAATTTAATTACTTAGAATGTAATTCGATTACTTATAAAGTAATTCGATAACTTATAAAAACCGATTCAAAAATTAAATTTTTAAATTCATACCTAATAAATAATTTAATTTTACAAAATTCAATTACCATTCTTTTTGATAAAAACTACTGGAATTTTGACCAGCCAGAAAAAGATCTTGAAACCGGGGGGCCCCTTTTAATCCCCCGGGAACGCCCCCCGGTTTTTATTTTGTTGTTTACCGTCACCGTTTTTTATACTTTTTTTGTCGACTTTTAATGTTTGGTATAGGATAAAAAAATTGTTTATTTCGAGTCATTTAATCTTGAACTTGCCGTAGTATAAATATTTTGTTTGTTTAGTGTATCGTGTTTAATATATGTGGTAATTTAAATAAAGTAATTGCTAAACTATTTAATTACTTTTAGTTTTAATTGATAATTGAATTACTTTCATCAAACATGCTAGTAATTGGTAATCGTAAGTTACTACTACTTAGAAGAGTAATTGGTAATTGTAATTGAATTACTTTTTAAATTAATTGCCACAGCTCTGAACATGAACATGAAAATGTTTCTTAAGGGGACTAGATCTCGGTAACAGAAAAATCCTAAAAATGGCCAAACTAATTTTATTCCATATATTTTTAATTGCTATGTAAAATACTTTTTCTGTCATAATTTATAAAATTCCAAGTTGTTAATACAGGAAAAAGTACTCTATGTGGAATGCAGCCTTAAAAAATGTCTCCTTATTTTTTAAAAAAATTTTTCAGTCAAAAAAGTTAAATCCTTTAATTAATACCGACTTGAAGAAGTTTCTTCAAATTTAGGTTAATATGTTTTGTTCCCATTCCATATGTGAAAACAACAAAAAAAACCTTTAAAAAAAAAA
>JAHBCN010007697.1:0-42185 GCA_019359885.1 Listronotus oregonensis | reverse complement strand
TTAAAATTTGTTTATTTAAGGTTTCCCTTTTAAAATTTTTTTACTTTGCAGATATTAAGTTTTTTTCACTTGGTAAGGTACATTTTATAATAGTTTAACATATAGTATGTTTTTTTTTCATCGACATAAAATTTGGGACAACCAAAATTTGGATCAAATTTAATGTATTATAATTTTTTTTTCCCCCTAGTCCGATTTAAATTTTTTTTTTTTTCTTTAAAATGTAATAGTTGTACAAAAAAAAAAAAAAGTATTTTTTTTCTCTCAAGTTTGTAACCGTCTGTAAAAAAAATTTTTTGCAATGTAAACTACACTAGGTATGCCGCCGAGTTTGGTTCATTTTTATTTTGGTGTTTTATTCTCTCGGTATCGTTATGGTTTAAGATAGTTTAATTTTGAAAAAAACATTACACTTTTTGCAACAATTATTAAAAATACTGTTGAGTTTTTGGGAATCTTTGGTTTCCCTTTTGGAAACCTATTTTGCATTTGTTAAACAGTTTTATCGGGAATTTAATCATTTAAAATTTTGTAATTTCAATTTATTTTTTATTTTACGTTTCTTTTACCCAAAAATTAAAAAGGGCCGTTGCTTTCATGATGTTGGTTATTTCTATAGAAAGTGGCGGATATGGGGGTTTTACAAAATTTAGCTTTGGAAGAGCCTTGAAAGGTTTCGGGGGACTGAAAGTTAGGCAGAAGACCCCCCCCTTAAATAAATCGTGTTATTTTCCCCTTGATGGTGCTTCTTAGATTCTCATTTTAAGAGTCGGCATACGGGTATGATAAGAAATAAACTTCAAAGAGTTTTTAAAGTTCTGTCAATGAAATGACAATTCCAAAAATTTTTTAAATTAAAAAAAAAAAGACTAAAACAAAAGTGTAATTTTATTTAAAAAAATTTAAAATCTCTTAAACCGAAACGATACCGAAAAGAATAAAACACCCAAATGTTAAACATAAAACAAACTCTGCAAAAGCATATCTAGGTAGTTTAATTGCAAAATATTTTTCAGAGTGTTACAAATTTAAGAGAAAATGTACTTTTTTTTTCTTGTATATTTAACAAGTAAACAGTTTTTTTAAAAAAATTAAATAAAATTAAAAGAATTATCTACATTAAAAAAAAAAAAAAAATTTGGGGCTTGGAAGAAAAATCATACATTTAATTTGATCTAAAATTTTTGGCCAAATTTTTGTCGGTAATGTGTTTTTAAATTTTTTAAAAATTTTTTAAAATGTATATTTTGTAAATTTAAATTAATCATACTTTTCTAAACAATTTTGCTTTGCCCCCAATTTTTAATACAACTGATTATACTAAGCTATTTTATTATTAAAATACATTTATCAGTTACGAGCGTAAAAAAGCAATGGTTATTGATTGTGTTATGTGTGGATAATAATACGGGAAAAAAACAAGTTAAAATTAAATTTCTTTTTCAGTCTATTGCCTCCTTTTTTTTGAAAAGCCATCTGTATTGTTTTTAAAAAAACTCTATCAGGCCTATGAATAAAACGCAAATCTTGTTAAATCCATATGCCAAGTGAGTCAGGGGGGTCTGTGATGATTGATGTTTTTAAAAACTTTCATACAGGGTGTTACTTAATGGTATGTCAAAATTTGGGGAAGGGGGGGCATTCCTGGATCGATTTTAATTGAAAGTTCATATAAAGGGGGGCCCCTTTTAGTTATTAAGATACAGGGTTTTAAAAAATTTTATTTTTTTTTCCCTTTTTTAAAACTTTTTTTAAAGACGGTTTGAGATATTGAACTGAATTTTGGCACAGGATATTATGGCATAAAAACACACTTTTCAGATGTTTTTTAAATTTTTTTTTTTCAACCAGTGGCGTAGCTATGACGAATTTTCAAAAAAATTTTTTTTAAAAAAAAAACTACGCCATTGACTTGGGAAAAAATTATGGTTTTAAAAAAAAAAAAAAAAAATTTTTCCCCTTTTTTTTTTCCCCTTGTTTTGGGGCTTTTGCCCCCAAAGCATTTTGTTTTTTTGGTTTTAAACAATTAGCCCTTTACGGGGTTTTTAAAAAAATTTTGGAAAACCCGTTTGTATTTATTTCTCCTTCGATCTTAAAACGTGCATTTTGCTATTTAAAAAAAAAGGTAAATTATTCTAATTTGGAAATGAAACAAATGCATTTCCTTTATGGTCTAGCTAGGAATTTTAGGGGGCGTTGGTATCAAAAAAGGTATCCTAATCGCGCTCTCCCAGATAGAGAACTTTATAAACATTCATCGTCGTCTGACGAACGGCAGTTTTAAAGCTAATATTTCCGAGGGAGGCCCCGTACGTTAGAACACCGGCAGTGGGGGGGGGCTGTCCTGCATGCAGTCGAAGAGGACCCCAAACCCCGAGGGAAAGGGAAAAAAGGTATGGCATTAAACATCTGCTACAAGATATGGGAGATTTTAAGAGATTTTTTTTTATATCCTTTTCAAAACAAAGGGTTCAGGCATTGCTTCCAAAAATTTTGAACCACGAGCAATTTTGTAGATGTATCCCCCCAAAAATAACAGAAAATCCTCTTTTTTATGCCAAAATATTGTTTACGGACAAAAAATTTTTCAAGAAATGCAATAACCATTTTTATAACAATCATTACTTCCCGGGAAAACCCCCCGGGATTACAGAGACACATTTTCAGGAACAATTTTTCTGAACGTTTGGATCGGATCCATCCGACCATTTTTAAAGGACCTTTTTTTTTAGGACGCCTTAACGGCAGGATTATTGTAATTTTCTCCAAAATGATTTGCCTTTTTTTTTTTGAAAATGTTCCTCTTCAGTTACGGCAACAACTTTGGTTTATGCATGAGGCGCCCCGCCCACTTTGCAATTTTGGGGGGTGAGCATTTAAATAGAGCCTACCAAAATCATTGGGTAATGGGGGACCCAATTTTGGGGCCCCCCAGATCGCCTGACCTGAACAGCCTAGATTTTTATTTGTGGGGGCACCAAAAAAAATTTGTTTATCATACACCAATTGTGACATTAGAAGAATGAAATAGAATTATTGACGGATGAAACATCCGAAAACCATGGAATTTTTTAAAGGGGTTTTTAATTCAATGAGAAGAAGAGCAGAAGCCTGCATAGAGGCGAGAGGTGGTCATTTCCAACATTTTTTTTAAATTATGTATGTATTGTATTTAATTGTTATTGCTTTTTGTTCACTAGTTTGTAAGAAAATAGCTTAAAAAAAAATATTTGAAAAAAAAATTTAAAATTGAAAATAAAAGTTTAACACAATCAAGAATGATAATTAACGTCAGTGTCATAATGTTTACAACAACAAAAAAAATCGCTGGCAACGAGCAAATAACTTGATTTATTTCAATAATAATTTTTAAGATGCAATTTGGGTACATAAGACATTTTTAATTAAGATTTCTCCAAACGGTAAGTTTTGGGGAAAAAAGAAAGAGGGATTTTTTGTTTATAATTGATTGAAATTATAAAAAATTTTTTTTCCCAATCAATGGCGTATTTTTTTTTAAAATTGTTTTGAAAATTCGTCAACCCCACTGGTTGAAAAAAAAAATTAAAGAACATCTGAAAAGTGTGTTTTTATGCCATAATATCCTGTGCCAAAATTGTTCAATATCTCAAACCTTTTAAAAAAAGTATTAAAAGTGAAAATAAAAAAACTTTAACACCCTGTATTTAATAATAAGCATTTTAGGGCCCCGTTTAAAAGGAAATTTTTTGACTTAAAACGATCCAGGAATGCCTTTCAAATTTGACACCCCCTTAAGTAACACCCTTATACCGGGGGGATCGTCGGCAGAATATGGAAAACCCCACGTAATTTTTTTTTAAATTGGTTCCCAATTTTAAAAAAAAACATTAAAGTTTTTGAAAAGCATGCAAATCTACGTGCCTGGAAAAAATTTAAAATTTTTTGGTTACCGTTTGCTAGTTAGATTATTTTTAAAATTTTACTTTAGTATTGCTTCTATTTACGAATAACAATAAAAATACCTTAGGTGAATTAATTGTATTTTAAAATTAAGTGGTTCATCATTCTTAAAAAATTAGACAGTAAAAAGATTAACTATGAGTTACACTACTGAAGAAATAGTGTTGATGATTTAATGGCACTATCAAGGAAATAGTTACCAAAATGTATTAGACATATTCGCTGCTCAGTACCCGAATAGATCGGTACCCGGAAAATCAACAGTCGATAGGACTATCTAAAAACTTGAGACACAATAATAAATAACTGCAGATGTAAAGCAAGGAAATTTAAAAAAAGAAAAAATGTAAAGATGATAGAGACTTAGAATTTTATTGCGGGGAAAAAAAGAAGGGAAGGTGATTACGAAAAAATTCGGATATCATGGAAAAGATTACCAAAGGGGGTTGGGGATTTTGAAAAGGAAAATACTTTTCATACAAATATAAAAGATATCAAGGGCTAAGGGTTGGGGATAAAATGAGAAGACAGGAATTTTGCTTTGATATAAGGGGAAAAGCGGGGGTTTTAAAAAAAAAAATTTATTTTTTGATGAATGCACATTTACGTTAACAATGAAACCACTCAACAAAATTACCAAGAAAAGCCAAAAAACCAACTTAGATTTTTCGAGACGAGGACCAATACCCCGGAAAGAAATAATGTTTAGGCGTGGATTTTTTTACAAGTATTTTGCACCATTTTTTTAATCAAATTTAAATACAAACTATTATTTGGAACTACTATAAGAACAATATTAACCTACTTTAAATGATGCTTCTGGAAAATTAGAACGTTTGGACTAAATGGATAGTGCCCGGCACATAATATCGTGGCTGTTCGGGAATCTTTACACTTACATTTAATGGAAAGTTATTAGCCTACACCACACTATAAAATAACAATTTTTCAAAAAAAAATTAGCATCTAATTCGCAAACGGTGTAAAAGAAAAAACGTTTACCCCGGACGTAGATTTGCATGTTTCAATAAACTTTAATTGAATTTTTTTAAGTAATTAAAAAGACAATAATTGACCTCATTTAAAACTACATGGGTATCCTATATCCTGCCTGACGACGACTACCCCTATATGTCGACATCGAACACTGAAATTCATCTTTTTTTCCCGAAATGAATAGTCAGTACATATATTGCCGGCAAACATCGTAATATCCTTATTATTACAGTGTTTGACTAATATTCAGTCATTTCCTGTATGTTTCCGTTTTTGGAAAACAGCGTAATATTCATTTTTAACTCATTGTTTGCCTAGGCATACGGAAATGACTCAATGGCTGTTCTTGTTTGTCAAATAAGGTTTATACGCTTTTTGCCGGCAAACATGTTCAGTACTACTTTCCCGGGGAAAAAAAAAAGTTTAATGTTTGACGCCCAAAATAAAAAAGGAAAAGCCATTCACTGATTCATTATTCTATGCCTAATCACAAAAACTGAAAACCCCCTTGACCTATGAGATGATATGTAGACTAGAAGGTCTAGAAAAGAGACATCAGTAAAAAATAATTTTGGGAAACCTTCCCAAAAGGGGAGGGGGTTAAAATTTGTATTGAATTTAAAAGTATGATAAAAAAATTAATAATATGTATTACTCTATAGGTAGAATCTAAACTTTAGATTAAATACGAAGTGAGGAAAATGCTCATTCTAATGACATTTAAATCTTTCTCGATTGGGGCCTAATAGGTAAATGTGGCAATTTTTTTTGTTTATTGAATAAAATCCTGCCTGAATTTTAAATTTTAAGACAATCATGGCCTTAGAAACTCAGGTTCCATTAAAAACAAAATCTTAAAATACCTCCAAATATACGGTATTACGTTCCTGTGTTAGGCCGTCTGAGAAAAAATGTTCATTTTTTTAGAATTTCTTCTTTAATTGTGTTCTAAACTCTACTTACATACCAAATTTTAAGTCTCTACTACCTTGGAAAGTGCCTCATAATTTTTATGAGTCAGTCAATCCATCATTCAGTCGGTAATAAAATGGGCGTTATTCAATATCGGATATTTTAGAGATCACTTGACACAACTTTCTCAATTTACAGATAATTATAATACCTATTTAAATTTACATACCAAATTTTATACCTCTATGTGGAACGAGAGAGAAGTTATGATAATGGGAACAATCGACTAAAACATTTCATGTAAAATACACTCATTGCAATAGGCCGAAACTTAAAGTGAAAAAATGAGGGCAGCAAAAAAATGACGCGATGAAAAATTTTTGGTATTTTTTTTGTTTTTACCAAGCGAAAAATTGTATAAAAATCCCATGCAGTTTATTACTGGTTTGTAGATTGTTTCATTATTAAATAAAATTAATAATAATTTTTCCCCTATACAGTAAAGGCAGAGCACTGCGAACATAGGACGATCCTGGACGTTTTGGATGTTCCTAAAAACGCCGCACGCATTGCTTATCGATCAAAACTTCCGCAAACAATTTGGCGCGTCGGCCGGCCAAGGATCAATCAATACGTTTATTTCTGAAATAATTCTTTACTATCAACGCTCGACAGCATAATTGAGGTATCGATTTTTTGGCCCAAAAAAGGTTTTTTTTTTTAAACAATAATAGTTATTAATAATGGACGTTCAGAACGGGAAAGAATATTAAAATTATTAAATGGTATCACCGGGGAAACCGGGGAATTAGGGAATTATTTATTAATTTATTTCCAACCAGGCCGACTTCCCGATTTCCATTATTCACCGAGTCATTAAAAACTTCTGACATTTGGTTGTTTAACCCAAGAAAACATAAACATGATAGTGCACCAGTAGAAAACAATAAAAGGAAAATAAAGGAAATTATGGTGGTCGCAAGTGTTAGTAAAAACCTAAAATTTCATTAATAAATTGACAACAGGTTGATTTAACAGAAGATCGGGGGGAAGAGTGCTAAAAAAAGGGATACCGATCCTACAAAGTAAGAAAACCCATAAATTTTTTCCCCCTGATGATCATTTTGAGAATGCAATTTTGAAACTAAAAGGGAAAAAAAAAAACAATGAAAATTTTAAAAAAACATTGTTTTTACTGATGAATCGACGTTTCCACTTCTGGTCCCCCCCAACTTTTTTTTCTTTACGTAAACACAACTTTTGGTTTCCGGGAAAAGGGGGAAAATAATCTACAAGAATTGCAATTACTATTGAAATTTTTTTTGGGATTTTTCCCCCTTAACTTTTACAAATGTAAAGGCGTTTTTATGAAAATCTTGGTTTTGTTTGGCTAAGAAGGTGGTTTTTTGAGCATCTTCGATAACTTGAAAGAGTTTTTTTTTTTTTATTCTCAATGACTTTAAATTTTTTTTTTTTTAAATACCCCGTTCCATTATTTATTTAAGAAAATTTTTATTTTATTGGGGAAAAATGTTTGGTTTTTAAGACAGTAGCAAACGTTGCGGTCCCCAACAAAAATTTTAAATTTATGTGATAAGAAATCCGATCGAAGCGGTTATCTAGGTAGCTTCTGGTATTGCCTATGAACACTGCATTCTCTTACTAAAAATAAAAACTTAATAAAAATAAAAAGGGCGAACCCTCCCTTTATCACCGCACTCCCCCCAGTCCAACCAAAAAAAAGGGCCCCGTGGAAAAAACAGAAATTAAAATCGCCACAAAAAAATTTTTTTGGTATTTTTAAATTGGGACATCCAAAAAAGTCCAGGGGGCCCTTTTATGTTCGCAGTAGGTGCCTTTTGTATAAAATTTCCTGCAGTATTAGTCCGGTTAAATTAGACCAAAAAATAAGAGAAGGACATAAATTCACACGTTGAAAAAGTAAAATTGTTTGAAACATAATTAAAAATAACGTTTTAAAATTCCCTATCGTTCTGGTACGTGGAAAAAATTTGACTCGAGATCAAAGGTAAAAAAATGGGGTTGTCGCGATTTTCTTTTAAACGGCAAGTTTAATCGTAAAATTTTATTTAACAAAAATTGTAGATCATAAAATTATCTATAAAAAAGAAATTTAAAGTTCTTTTCCTTAAAACCATCGTTCCTAAGATATAACGATTTAAAAAGTTGTAAGCGTCATTGCATGCACACGTTTCCACGCCACCCGTGAGGTAGTGTACTTAGCGCGTTTTTTTTTAACATGTTTTCTTCAGAAGGCCTATTCAACAGGTCTGTTGTAATTCTGTTTAATTGGAAACTATTGCATAATAGCAGATATTTGCAAGGGTTGGAAGCCGTGGAAATTAAACAAACCGTAGCTGAACTTGGTAATATACCCGAAAAAACTGAGGTTGGAGAAAGACAAACTATTTGCACTTGTTTTAGAGATGCATATTGATACTTATCTAAGCAGGTACTTTTTTTACAAAGAAGAAAGCGAATTCTGTTGGTGATAACTTTTTGTGGAGTTAAAATACTTTTTAAAAAACTTTAAACAATAAACTAATCAGCTTATATAAGTAAGATTATGCTTACAACTTTCTGATTCGTTATATCTCAGGAACGGTGGCTGTTTAGGCCAAATTGTGATTCTTCTATATTTAAGGGCAACATTGCCTTTTTAGTCGTCAGAATATTCATATTTTCGGAAAGACACAGATCGCCTTTTTTTAAACCCCTTTCCTAACAAGTGTTTAACGGGTTTTTAATTTTTTGCATTTTTTAGAACTGTGACAATTTTCGGTCTCGCGATATACCGACATCCCAAATTCCTAGTTATTCCTTCCTCCTAACTTCCAGTGTCGAAGCTTTAGAACGGGACTTTGAAGAATCAAAGACTTCAACCGATTGGTAAGTGATTTGTTCGCTGAGCTTAGAAGAAAACAGTGGCTTTTGGTAAAAAAAAATATTAATACCTTTTTACCACGTACCGGAACGATTGGGAATTTTAAAATGTTATTTTTAATTATGTTTTTAACAATTATACTCACTTTTAGCTTAATGTAAATTTATGCACCTTTGAATGTCTTGATAGACTGGAGTATACTGTAAATTTATAGATTGGGTTTAATAGCCTAAGTCTTAACGTATCCCTTCCTATTTACTTTTCCTTAATTTATTTACATTTATGACTAAAGCAAATATAATGAATGTTGGCTGACTTAAGTTAAACGAATACATAAATTGGGCAAAATGTTCTGCAAACGGAGTATTGTTGTTCAACAAATAAACGTCTTTGTTCTCATAAGCTGAAAGATAAACGAATAAATATTTGAAGGAATTTTAATAGTAGGGGTATGGTTGGGAGCGAGGACGTCATTTGTCTCCATCGGTCTCCTCAAACCCGGTATTTTCTTCTCTGCGCGGTCTGTCTTCGACATTTGGGGTCAGTAATGGCTCTTCTTGTCGGAGACCCAGAGGATAATCACCCTCACTGAGCCTCCGAGGTCTTCTTTGCACCGACTAGCTCAAATTGCGGAAGCTGGACTCCTGCACCCCGAAACCGATGAAGCTTTGGACTCCTCGCTTTCCATACCCAGGCCGGCTTCACCGGGCATGGTAGCGGCACCTAGTCCCTTTTTGTTGTTCTATCTCCTTCCATTTTCCTATTGCCACCTAGGCCTGCTGTTTTAAACACTATTATTGGGCGCCTTCTTCACAGAACACCTCCAGGTGCTCTAAACCTTCAGGCCAGCCTCGGCCAAGGGTAAATCCCGAAGAGACGTCCTATCCACACCTTCCCTTAACCCTGGGAACCAAAAGAACCGACGGCCGACCCTGGCCTCGGTATTCCCTGGACGTCTCCTCCGTAGCGCACCCCCAGGTGCTGTAACTCTTCAGGCCGGGATGGGCCAAGTCCAAATCTTGATGTTATGTGTTCTTACTATCCTCCTATCTCCTTCTAAACAAAATCCACTGCCGGCCGTCCACGGCCTCGGTGTTAATTGGGCAGCTTCTCCTTGGCGTTGCTCTACGTGCTCTAGCTCTTCAGGCCAGCGTTGGCCGATGTTGAAATCCGGTAGGAAGCCTCTCTAGAGCTTCTACTACGATTATACAATGAATAAACGGATGGCCGTCCACGGCCTTAGGCTTCCTACTTCCAAGAGGCTCTTCAGCACCTCCAGGTGCTGTCACTCTTCCGGCCGACCTCGGCCCACTCTCCAACCTTTCGTAAAGGTTTCCTAGTGTCCTCCGACACCCGTTTCCGCGAAGAATTCCGAAGGCCGACCACGGCCCCGGTCTTTTCTTCCAGCTTCTGCCTCCCAGCACTTCCAAGTGCTATCACTCCCCAGGCCACCCTTGGCCTGCGACCAATTCCTAGTAGGTCCCTTCTTCTTCCCTCTGGGCTCCCTTCCGAAGCTCTTCCAACCACGGCCCTCCACGGCCTTCCTCCAAAACCAACCTGGTGTTCTTCCTCTCCCCAGGCCGACGAGTCCTCCACTTCCAAGGTGCTGGCCGACCTGATCCTGTCTTCTACCACTCCCAAACTCCTGGGGAAACAGAGCGCCCGTCTCGCCTGACGCTTCAAGGCGGCAGCAGAACTGTTTCGTTCCTGAAACCAGAAGTTTACGATTTCTTTCCAAATCCTGGGGCCGAAAATACTCCCGTAGACGGCCACTCACAGGACACCACTCCAAACTCCAAAGGAAACACCAAGTTCAGTAAACTGGCCCAAAGTCTCTTTGCGACCCAATCTACTCGATAAAATAAAAAATAGGAATCCTATAATCCAGCTTCACCCAGAGTACGTTACTAAACAAAAACAAAACAAAAATTAAACTTAAGTTTCCCGAACTTAAACCTGGGAACGCCGACGACGGCAGAACCCGGTATCCAAGAGATCTGACCTCTTCAGAGTCTATCAGCCATCTCTCTAATCTCTCGATTTCTCCGCTATTTATAGGATTCCGTATCACCACCCCACTTAGAGTAGATTGGGGCAGAAAAGAGGGTTTGGGTCCCTCTTTATTAAACAACATCAAAAATACAACATACAAATGCCCCTAAAAACTAACTACACACTACTCTAAAGCTAAGGCTAGCTGCTACTCCTATAAATAACCTATTTCCTAACTAGAAGTTACACTCAAAATTTTACTAATTAACTTTTACATTTTTCCAAAATCAAAACTCAAAACTTATTATCTCTTACAAATTCAAAAATCTTTCAAAAACATTACAAACTTTTAACTTTTCTTCACAAAATCTTTCTACTTACATTTAATCCAAATTTTACAAATTTTACAACCATGGCCAATTAAACTTAACAATACTTCCTCCATAAATTTTACTTAAAACTTCAAAATCTTCAAAAATCACTTTTCCCTTAATTCTTCTATTTATTCCACCCCACTTAGGTTTAAACTGAGCTGATCCTTTAATAAACTATGGATTCTCCTTACTCCACCCCACTCAGACTATAAACTTGGTTAAACAAAAAACATCATCACTTCTTAATCAACTTCAACTCTTACGTCTAATACCGTTGATCTTTCAACAGACACCTCGGTCATACTCTAATTCTTTAGAAAACTTTGTCCTAAACAAAATTAACCCTGGCCACCTGCCAGTACTCGCAAGTCACGACAGCCACTTCCATGAGTCCCTCTCATGTTCTGAAGCTCTTCCTGTCATCCTGTGCCCTTGCCAATAAACTCCCAGTTTATTCCTAAATCTCCCTTAAAATCCTTTCTGACCGTGCCTTCTACTCGTCACTCCCATATTAGACTGGTTATCCCTTAACTATCTCATTTTACCCCCAAGTTTACATCTTGTATTAAGAAACTACTACTTCTGCTCTAAAGAATTCAACTTAAATCCCTTAAAATCTATTAAACAATTATTACTATCAGCTTTCCCTCCTAATGTGCTACTTAGAAGAAGTATCCGTTTCTGGCTTCTGCTCTAAGCATTCCCTAACACATTAAAAATCCTAACTTACAATTTACTTCTTGTTCAAAACAAAAACTTGCTTCTGCCTTAAAGAATTATCTAAACAACATGAACTTCTAGTATCCCTATCCTTAAAACTACCTAACTGTTCTCTAACTGTCCTGGGACGGCAAATGCGGTGATAACCGAGCCGTATACCAGGAACCAAACTACTTAAAACTACCTAACTTTGTACAATTCTGAACGATAGACGGCGGCTTCTTGGCGCCGAAAATATCGTTACTAAACCTAACTCATACTAATCTTACAACTAACTTAAAAACTAACCTACTAACTAGCTCACACCCGGAAAATGAAACAAAAATGGTGTCCGTGTTCCTAAACCTAGCTCACACTCGGAAAACAGTGTCCGTTGGCACTCGCGCACTTTAGCATTTCGAGAACCATTTCTTTGGTCTCAGCGCACTGCGTAGTGTTTCGCGCACTCTGTTGCCAATGCGCTGGTTCTGCTTTTGGTCTCGATCAGGTGGTGTCGCTGTAGGGTTAGTCACGTCCGGTGGCTCTTCTTTTAGCTGCGCTGGCGCTGCTGGTGATGCCTGTGGGCTGCCTTCTGTATCCGGTGGCTTTGGCTGCTTGACTGGTCCTGCCTTTGGTGATGCGCCTTCAGGAGGTGGTTCTCCTGAGATACATGTGGGGTCATCAGTGATGCCTGGATCGTCTCGGGGCCTTTTTGTTTAGGCGGGCCGAGTGGTGGCGTTCGGGACGTCCGTGGCGCCGGAACTGGAGGCGCCTTCCTTTGTCTTGGTCGTGGTAGGATTTCTGGGCTCTCTGATGGTGGTGAGGGTCCAGGTGGTTCTTCTTCATCCACAGGTCCAGGATCTTCCCATGACGGCTTCGAGTCCATTGCGGTCGGGGCGGACTGATCATCCGGCGGATCTGGCTGGGTAAGTGGAAATTCTTCCGACAGGTTCGGCTCCCTGTCTGGTGGTAGTGGGGTCAGCTCATGGATCACTGCTGATGCCGGTACCCGGTTTGGTAATACGCGGCTAGGTACGCCGTCTTGGTCCACACTCGGCGCAGGATCCGGTGGTCGGATATACAAATTAGTGATCACTCCGCCATATCGTGCTGGCGGATCGCCTGACTGATATCGTTCCTCCACTGCTTCTACAATCCATCCACTATATCTATGGGTTATTTGTCTTGGGGATAACGTGGTCTCGCATGGTGTTTCAGCGGTATCATGTTCGCTGTCGTCGAAATTTTCCAGGATATCTTGTTCTTGAGAATATCCGGGGTACTCAGAGCTGCTGGTTGCCGGCTCTGGTTCTTCTAGTGGTCGTGCGTCTGGTTGGTTTTCATTCAACCCTTGGTTGTTTCCGCTTTCTCCTTTCTCTTCTGCTTCCACAGGCTCGACCAGAGCGACGTTGTCTGTATTGTTATTCTTAGTTTTAGCGGTCGCATCGTCGTGTATTAATTTAGCTATTAAGTCTTTGTATACTTCGCAGACTTGAGCCGGTGTTAAGAAGCCTTCTTCTTCTTGTTCTTCTATAGGGTCTTCTTCGTCTTCCATGTCTTGGTTGTTCAATTTGTTAATTTCAAATTCGCTCTGATCTTCGGTGTAGTGCATATCGCGCCCATAGATTTGTTCGTGTAATCCCCGAACTACAGCTAGAGCCAGTTCGTCGCTCTCGTCTACATCGCAGAGATCACCGTCATAAAAATACACTTCCATTGGTTCACGTTCCTCCGCTACATGTGCTCTTTCTTCTGTCGGTGGTTCCTCGATTATTGGTCTTGGCTCAATAGCCAATCTCGGTGGTCCTGAGCGCTCTCGTGGGCAATCCCGTCTTAAATGTGGCCCTCCACATCCATAGCATCTTACGGTAGACCGTAAATTATTGCCTGGGCGATTAAAGCGTTGTTGATTGTTGCCCTGGTTCCGATTCTGGGTGCGCTGGTCTTGATAGCGTTCCTCTCGGTGTTGTCCTTGGTCTACACGTCGTTGTTCAGGTCGAGATCTTGTTTGACTGAGTCGCTCTTCCTGTGCGCGTATCATTGCCTCCCAATCTGCCTCCAGTTTAGTCGCAGCGGCAATTAAGGCGTCCATAGTCTTACAGTGGAACGATCTCAGCGGGCCTCTAATTTCGGGTCTAATGCGCTCTAGCAGAAGTCGCACTAGGTCTTTCTCCGTAGCTGCTGGTAATAGTCGTTTGCCTAGGCGCCATCCCTTGAGCAAAAATCCCTCTGCTGTTTCCTGTTTCTTTTGTTCCGCGCCATATAGCTCGGCTAATAGCCGGTTCCGTGTTTCTGTGTCATTGAAGTTGCGTAGTAGCACCTTCTTGAATTGGCGCCAGGTGGTACCTTCACTGCAATACATAGTCATCCTCCGTGCTGCTTGACCCCGCAGTTGCTTAAATGTTACCCTATGCCATTGGTCCCTAGGGATTCTGTTCTGCGAACAGTATTCCTCCATATGGTGTATAAATAATTCTGGGTCCTCGGTATCTTCTCCTGCGTAATGTGGTGTGGTCGTAGCCAAGTCTTTCTGATTCGTACACAAGTTCTCCATAGTGCGGGTGAACTGTGTCATAAAGTCCCTTATAAAATCCTGGTTATTGTCTCCTGTATTTTTCACAGCTATTTCCCTCTGTCTTTCCCTTGGTGTTATGTATTCCTCCTCTTCTTCATCGCTTTCTTCCGAGGATGACGTAGGGATTTCCATTCTTCTATTTGATCTTCTGTATATATCCTCCTGATGCTGTCGTTGTTGTCTAATTCCGTGATATTCCAGTCTATATTGATCCTCTAGATTTTCTGAGGTCTGTCTTCTGCTCTGTGGAATTGGCCACCTTGATTCCACAAGAAAATCTGTTTCGTCTCTAATCTTAGGTTGGTCCTCTCTTTGTGTATGGTGGCGTGCCGGTTCACCACCTCGGCGTAGGTTCTCCGCCTTTACGCGGTCCATTCCCCCAAAAATCCTTCTTCCTGGATTTCCAACCCCTTGAGGGAACGTGCCCCTAAAGTTGGGCGACATGTCTCCATCGGTCTCCTCAAACCCGGTATTTTCTTCTCTGCGCGGTCTGTCTTCGACATTTGGGGTCAGTAATGGCTCTTCTTGTCGAAGGCTCAGAGGATAGTCACCCTCACTGAGTCTCCGAGGTCTTCTTTTCGCACCGACTAGCTCAAATTGCGGAAGCTGGACTCCTGCACCCCGAAACCGATGAAGCTTTTGGACTTCCTCGCTAGCCGTACCCAGGCCGGCTTCACCGGGCATGGTAGCGGCACCTAGTCCCTTTTCTGATGTTCGTATCCTTCCATCTTCCTATTGCCACCTAGGCCTGCTGTTTTAAACACTATTATTGGGCGCCTTCTTCGTAGAGCACCTCCAGGTGCTCTAAATCTCCAGGCCAGCCCCGGCCAAGGGTAAATCCCGAAGAGACGTCCTATCCACACCTTCCCTTAACCCTGGGAACCAAAAGAACCGACGGCCGACCCTGGCCTCGGTATTCCCTGGACGTCTCCTCCGTAGCGCACCCCCAGGTGCTGTAACTCTTCAGGCCGGGATGGGCCAAGTCCAAATCTTGATGTTATGTGTTCTTACTATCCTCCTATCTCCTTCTAAACAAAATCCACTGCCGGCCGTCCACGGCCTCGGTGTTAATTGGGCAGCTTCTCCTTGGCGTTGCTCTACGTGCTCTAGCTCTTCAGGCCAGCGTTGGCCGATGTTGAAATCCGGTAGGAAGCCTCTCTAGAGCTTCTACTACGATTATACAATGAATAAACGGATGGCCGTCCACGGCCTTAGGCTTCCTACTTCCAAGAGGCTCTTCAGCACCTCCAGGTGCTGTCACTCTTCCGGCCGACCTCGGCCCACTCTCCAACCTTCGACAAGGTTTCCTAGTGTCCTCTGACACCCGTTTCCGCGAAGAATTCCGAAGGCCGACCACGGCCCCGGTCTTTTCTTCCAGCTTCTCTCTTCCAGCACTTCCTAGTGCTCCCACTCCCCAGGCCAACCTTGGCCTGCTACCAATCCTTGGTAGGTCCTTACTTCTTCCCTCTGGGCTCCTTCCGAAGCTCTTCCAACCACGGCCCTCCACGGCCTTCCTCCAAAACCAACCTGGTGTTCTTCCTCTCCCCAGGCCGACGAGTCCTCCACTTCCAAGGTGCTGGCCGACCTGATCCTGTCTTCTACCACTCCCAAACTCCTGGGGAAACAGAGCGCCCGTCTCGCCTGACGCTTCAAGGCGGCAGCAGAACTGTTTCGTTCCTGAAACCAGAAGTTTACGATTTCTTTCCAAATCCTGGGGCCGAAAATACTCCCGTAGACGGCCACTCACAGGACACCACTCCAAACTCCAAAGGAAACACCAAGTTCAGTAAACTGGCCCAAAGTCTCTTTGCGACCCAATCTACTCGATAATAAACAAATAGGAATCCTATAAATCCAGCTTCACCCAGAGTACGTTACTGAACAAAAACAAACAAAAATTAAACTTAAGTTTCCCGAACTTAAACCTGGGAACGCCGACGACGGCAGAACCCGGTATCCAAGAGATCTGACCTCTTCAGAGTCTATTAGCCATCTCTTCTTAATCTCTCGATTTCTCCGCTATTTATAGGATTCCGTATCACATTGCAGTGCTAATACACTTTAAGTAAGTTAAGGATAAGGTTAGGTTAGGTTTAAAGTGAAAAGGTTTAGCACCCTTCCACCGCGACCGATTGGTCTATTGTGGCTTACACCCTTTTATATTTCTCCCACCAGGTCCAGACTTCTAATTTATCTGATGATCCAGTTGGGAGAGAGATCTTTCAGCTCCCCCGGCAACAAGGTGTCATTGCCGAGGATTGCGAATCTGAGTCGTGCCATCGCTGGACACGAACATAGTATGTGTTCTGCCGATTCATCTTTCTCCATGCATATGCGGCACTTGGCGTCTTCCACTAGGCCGATCTTGTGCATGTGGTATTTCAATTTGCAGTGTCCCGTGTACAGTCCTACTAGAGTTTTAAGGTGTACCCTTGATTGCTCCAGTAGTTTGACGGTACATTGAACTGCTTGGTCATTCTATAAGATATACCGATGACCGGATCCGGCCCATTGAATTTTGTCTCCGCCCCCCTTTTGGCAAGGAGGTCTGCGGATTCATTAACCTCTAGACCGGTATGTCCAGGTATCCATAGTAGGGTAACCTTGTTGTTTTGACCCAGTTTGGTCAGCGCATCCTTGAAATTCCAGATGGTTTTCGAATTGACCGGCTGGATTCAAGAGCCTTAAGAGCTGCTGTTGGAGAATATTTTAACTGTCTTACGTGTGCAGTGTCGATCAACCAGCGTTCTAACATACATCTTAATAGCAAATACCTCTGCTTGAAATATGGTTGCGAGAGCGCCCAGGCTAGAAAAAAACTCTACCCCCGGCGTTTGTCCATATATTCCAGCTCCAGCACCGTCTTTGGTTTTGGAGCCGTCGGTGTACCAACAGATATTAGCCCGCAGCAAGTCAGTCGTTTTCTGTCTTCCTTTGTGGGTAGACTACACTGTAGGGCCGGTTATAGTTGGTTGTTGTGGGCATTATGTCTGAGGGCATTTCCAGTCTGTCACAGGTCAGGACACTCCTGAGGAGACCGGTACTCTCTATGTGACACGCCTACGGTTTATTGCTTAATAGAGCCTGTTAGTTAAGGGTAAATGACATCGGAAATATTGTCAAAAAACCTTTATTGACAAATAACTTTATTTGTTTAGAATCAAAATTAAAACTTACCATCTTATCAACTAATATTTGCATTAACACATAAATTTATAGTTATTATAAATATTTTTACTTATTCTAATCTTATACCTAGGTGACGTGGCCTGCTGACCTAAAGTTTGTACTATGTGATTGTTAGAATCTGCTGGGTCGGTGTATCCATAGACGAACGAAAATTGCAGGAGGCAAGAAACGGCAATTTCTTCATCAAAAAATTTTTGTAAGGGACGAAAGAAACTGACTTTTTTCCCTTGAAGACATTGTTGGGCCTTTCTAGGAACTCCATCTAAGAAGTCTTGCTGTGATTTTTGATGCTAAAGTTTGTAAATGACAAGTATAGACTTGTTTCATACTGATGACTTAATAGTGTGACTTAGCAGCGCTACTAGGTCGCAAAGAACGCGCATAATTCGCGCGACTGACACGCGCTACTTAATCGCAAAGGACGTGATCTTACGTCGGCGACTGCTTCAACTAGAATTTCGACGAGAAAACACTTTTTTCTTGCTTTATTATTTAAAAGAAAGTATAGACGCATAGGACGTCAGCTTAAATATTGGTTTCATCCTCTACTATCTACTCGAGAAAAATACGACCACAATTACACATTACATAAAGAATTAAGAAAATATAAAACAATTTTTTTATTACTTCAGGATGTCCATCACCTCGTTTGATGAGCTACATGGTTTATGAAAGAATAACATAGTGCAACAAAATACTCAATTTATTGCGAAAAATTTTACAGGCGGAATCTTTGGTTAAAGATACGAAACAAAATTTACATAAACATAATGTTCTAAACTTCATAATTTTTAAACTAAAGCGCTTTAAATTAAACAAAAAAAAAATGAATGTGGACAAACAGACGCATGGAATTTGGGATCGATGTTTATGTTTTCCAAGGCTTCCTCTAACAATATTTGTAGTTATCTGCTACCCTAAAAAAGTAAAAATCTGCAACCCTCAATGGTGTTTCCATTTTTTTTATTAAGGTTGGTTATTTGTAGCCTAAGGAATGGTTTCTGAAGGCTTTACCTTGTATAGAAACTTTTTTCCTCTGCATTTTGATTGTAAGTTGTGCCGTATTTAAGTAAATTTAACATATATTAAAAAGGAAAGGTTACCATAGAATACAATAATACAATGAAAAATCATTGAAGGTTGCAGATCCTAACCCTTGCTCAGGGTGAAAGATAATTACAAATATTGTAGTAAGAAACCCTTGAAAACATAAATATCTGTCCCAAATTTCATAAGTTAATGCTTATTTACCTGCATAAAAAAAAATACATATATTTTTTTAATTTTATTTGCAATATCAAAGATGCACCCAGTATATTTAATGACCACACTTTATGCTTATTTTATAATTTTATAATTATATATTCTTTTTATATATCTATTCATCTACCTCTTCGTAAACTGTCTGATTTTAATATTTTTATTAGACCAGGTTCAAAAGAATTACTGATCAAGCCATCTATTTTATTTTTTTTTCATTTTTTAATAACTTTTTTAAGTGCAGGTCCCAATATAAAAACAAAACCTATACCAAAAAAGTCGGACTCCATCAGTAAAAGTAAGGTTGTTAAAAGTTTGCGGAAATTTCAAAGGAATTTTAAAGCTTTTTGAATTGTCTAGATATATTATTTAAACGTCTTATTTTGTAAAATAGGTTTTAAAAAATAAACTAAAATTCCTTAAAAGCAATTTTCCTACTTTAAAGAGTTTTACGAAATTAAAGCAAATGCTCCTTTTAACCAAAGTTCCAAGTAAGTTTTATTAAGGTAAAGCAAGATGATAAATTAACTCTTTATATATTATTATTTAGAGGTAACTTTTGGATTTACATAAATTTTCAGCAAATATTGATTTTATAACTAGGTAACTTTATTTAATAATAAAGTCCCAAATTAAATATCTTTTTAATAAATTTGTCATTGAAGCATGGCATTAGTAGAATACATTGGTCATAAAATAATATGTACAACAAATAATTATTGTAATGTTTATTTATGTTTATTTTTTAACAAATTTTTAAGTATTTGATTTTTAAAGGGTTGCTGATTTTTTTTCGACCACCCTTTTAAAACAGTTTTGTTTATTGCGTGTCTATATTCTGGATTCTGAACTAGAGCGGTCCCGTATGGCGAATAGTTCAAATATACTTTTTGATAAATGGTTTCTTCAAAACAATGAGGAACATATGACAACTGATGCAGTTGCCGTTCTAAAATTTTGACTGGTTTTACTGCGTTACTTATGATGTTTTAACAAAATGGTTAAGGTTAAATTGGTATCGTACGCAGTTCATTTTTTTAATTAACCATTTAAAAAACTGCATGCTGAACGGCTGATTACCACCTATATGATTAAGATGCTTTGGTGTTGAGGCTTTTTCATACCTTTTAATAACGACTCATGGGCAATTTAAGATTTATATTTGGTAACACAACTTAAAAGCAAAACAAAGAGTAATCTTAAAAAGAGGATTTACATACAAAATTATTAGTCTGGAATTAGCAAGAAAGTTTGAAGGTTAATAGAAGCCCAGTACTATAAAATCTTATCCATGCATGTAGAGCAAAAAAGGTAAACGGGTATAGGGGAAAAGGCCTTATAAATCTTCCGCAATAAAGAGTATGGTTAGGTCCGAAATTTCATAATTATTTTTTACCATGTATAAAAGTTGACGATCTTATCCGATTAAGTAAGCCCAAAATATAAAGGTACCTTTGCATATATTTCCAGCAAGCTGAAAATATACACGAACGGTAGTCCCCCTCAATCTCATGTGTGCAAAAAAAAATATACGAGGTCAAAGTTTGCAAAAATAAGTTTTTTGGATTTTTTAGCGAAACGATTGGTTTTATGCTAAAAATAGCTAAAACAAAAATTGTAGAACATGCAATTGTCTACAAAATTTGCTCCTATACTTTTTCCTTCAAAATATACTATATCTTAGAAAACATTCATAATAGGTCTAGGTTTATCACAATACTAAAAGAAAAATTTACCACTGAACATATTTTAGTCAAGCAAGCTGACAATGACGCCGATGTACTCATCATAAAAATTGCAATTAACTAATTTAATCTAACTAATGTAATTGTTGTTGTTAGTGAAGACGTTGATCTGTTGGTATTACTTGCATAAATAAGTTACGTTATTTATTTTGAAATAAAAAACCTGTGCAATTAGCTTGTATTTCTCTAACCTCGGCTTCTGCCCAACAACATTTTTATCGGTTATATTGTCAGGTTCAAGTGTAGCTTGGTAATCAACTGAACCCAGAAGAATGGGGTTGAAAGTTAATTGATAATGTATTGGAACTTATCCACACAGTACTTTTACCTGCACCAGAGAAGCTCCTTAATACTATTTTTGCAACTGCAAAAAGTGGTTTAATTCGAAATGCGGCTGCAAAAAAGTTGGTTTCTTTTGTTCACCAGCATGCACCGGTTAGCAAGGCCAGTCATGTTCAAATGTTGAATTTCCAACAGAAAATGATCCCTACATCAACGATGAAACAACCGATGTATCGCCGTTTGAACAATTTACATAAACTAAGGAAGAAGAAGAAAAAGATGAAGAAAAAGAAGAAGAAAAAGAAAAATAAATTGAAAAAGAAGAAGATATTGAATAAGAAGTACTTTTATTCTAGGAGAATTTAATAAACCGTAAAGTAGGCCTACTGGGGAAACCACGTTAAAAAACGCGTCAAGTAAACCACCTTACAGGTAGCGTGGAAACGTGTGCATATTATAGGGAATTTTAGCACGACTTCCAGTCCTCAATATTAATTATAATTACCACGTAGTAGTCCTCCGGATACTCACTAATGCCACTATTTTGAAAGAAGTCCGGACCTGTATATCACATACCTACATAACCTCGATCCCGCTGTTTTACTGTCATTATTCCTTTAGTGCTCGCTAAGATTGCCACGCGACTTACGAGATCAATTTTGTGTGATCGATAATTCGGTTTTCGGGTTCGTACTCGGATTGATAAGTGCGTATGCATTTATTCATGTAAGTATTATTATTGATAATCAATAGTATTTGCCTTTTTAGCATGGGAAAAACGGGAAAAGGAAAGAGATCCTCACCAAACATTTCAAAGAAGGCCCTGTTGAAGAGGCTAGAAAGATTAGAAAGAGACCGCCGCAGTTTGTGCTGCTCGAGGTCGCGGTCCCGGTCACGTTGCCAACGCTCAGTTTCAGAGTCAAGCGGAGAAGGAAGTGATCGTCGACGTCGCAGTCGGTCTAGCTGTAGTCGTGCGTCAGACATAGACCGCCATAGGGACGTATCGAGGTCGGCTGAGAGAGACAGACGTAGCCGCAAAGAAAGAGGGGACGATGGTATGTGAATAAGACCGATAAGAGACAGCGGCGCTTGAATGTGTCGAGGTCTGTTGAAAGAGACAGGGTAGGACGCAGCCCGAGTGTTGCGGACTATTCAGAGGTTAATGATGCTGATGTGATTGACATGGAGTTAGGCGAGGGGTCTATCTTGAATGGTAGAACACCTCCCCGATCGAATATGAACAGTTCAGAGGTGCAGGAAGGCTCGTCAGCATTAATAATAAATAACGACGAAGTGTTGGACACTGAGGTTCTAAAAATTTTAGGTGAGGATCCCAAGGAGAAAAAGAGTAATAATTTAGTGCTACATGCTGCGCTATGTTCTAGATGGTCTCACATTTTGTCTCACAATATTTCAGAAGATGAAAGAAAGAAACTTTGTGAACAATATGTTATACCAGAAAACTTAATTAATTTAAATCCTCCCGAAGTAAACCCTGAGATTTTCCCCCACCTTTCTGTTTACCACAAAAACCGAGATGAAGGGTATGTGGCTATTCAGAAACAAATAGCTCACAGCTTAACCGCTTTAGGTACTAGTCTTAACATTCTACTCTCGGAAAAAGAAGCTATCCCGGAAAATTTAAGGAATAGCTTGTTAATTCCATTATGGGATTCAGGCCGTTTGCAGGCTGGCTTATTTTCGAAAATATCTCAAACAAGGCGCACTGCTATTATTCAGGCCAATAATAAACAGTTCAAAGAAATAGCCGAAAAGACTCGCCCTGGAAAATTTTTATTCGGTCCCGACTTGGGAGAAAAATTTAAAGAGGCTAAAGCCTTAGAAAGTATGGGCAAAAATCTTTTTTCTGCATCTTCAACCTCAAATGGGAAAAATAAAACATATAATGGTCGCTTTTCCGGGGAAAAAAGGGGTGTTGTTTCAGGTTCCTACTCGGAAAACCGACAGCGCCCTTTTCGTCATTGGAGGGAGACGAAAGCATCGAAAGGGCCACATCGTCCCTCAAAGACGACTACATTCCAGCAACGACTCAACAACAGTTCCAGGCGCCCCAGGAAATAATAGTAAGTAAATCCCAGTTTGCTGGAAGGTTAAAGCATTTTGTTTCAAAATGGAAAAGTATAACTTCCAATAAAGTTATTTTATCATGGGTTAATGGTGTTAAAATACCATTTTCTCTCAAACCTAAACAAAATATTTTACCTTCGTGTCAATATACCGAAGATAGTCAAATGCAGGAAGTCATAAGTGATTTGTTAAGAATGGGTGCAATAAATTCGTGCTCAGTCTTACCAGATCAGTTTTTGTCAAGTTATTTTTTAGTGAAAAAGCCATCGGGAAAAACCCGATTTATATTAAATTTAAAAAACCTAAATAGTTTCATATCTAATTTCCACTTTAAAATGGAGGATCACAGAACAGTATCTCGAATGATTCAAAAAGGTGTTCATATGTCTACAATAGATCTTAAGGATGCATATTTTTTAATTCCTGTTGATCCCAAGCATTCAAAATTTTTGCGTTTCCAATGGAATGGAAAACTCTATGAATTTGTTTGTATACCTTTTGGGTTGTCTTGCGCCCCATACATATTCACTAAAATCATTAAACCAGTAATAGTTAAACTTCGTAGCCAGGGTATCGAATGTGTAAATTATCTTGATGATTTTCTCATTTTCGGTCCAACAGCTCAGATTTGTGCAGAGAATAGTAAATATGCACTTAATTTGATAAGATCTTTAGGATTCGAGGTTAATCTTTGGGGTTTATCTTTAGTTCTATAGACATGTCTATCTGTTTACCAGATAATAAGAAAATTAGTATTCAAGCATGTGTAAATAAATTTTTAAAATTCAAAAGATGCACAATTAGAGAATGGGCATGTTTCATAGGTTTGCTCGTTTCGGCATGTCCAGGGGTAAAGTTTGGCTGGTTATATACAAAATCGTTCGAAAGAGAAAAATTTTTAAAACTTAAAATTAATAATATGAATTTTGACGCCAAAATTAAAATATCCGACAAAGTTATACCTGACTTAAATTGGTGGAAACATAATATCATGAGAGCCAATAATAATTTAAGGCAGGATAATTTTACTTTAGATATTTCTACAGATGCATGTTTATCAGGTTGGGGGGCATGCACAAAATCTCAAAAACGAATGGTTGGTGGACAGAGGAGGAAAATCCAAACACATAAACTATCTTGAACTAAAGGCTATTTACCTTGGCTTAAAATGTTTTGCTAGAGACTTCACTAACTGCAATATACTAATTCGATGCGATAACACAACAGCTGTAGCCTACATAAATAGGATGGGCAGTATTCAGCATATTGAACTAAATCTTCTTGCAAGGTGTATTTGGCAGTGGTGTGAGAAAAGAAATATATTCATAGTTGCTTCGTATATTAATACACATGATAATAGGGAAGCAGACTACGAATCTAGGCGGGCTCTAAGCGGAACCGAATGGTCTTTGTCACCACAGGCTTTCTCGGAGATTAAAAATCAACTTGAGATCCAGGTATTGATTTATTTGCTTCCAGTCTTAACAATAAATGTCGTAGGTTCGTGTCCTGGCATCCTGACCCGAAGTCTATCTCTGTCGATGCTTTCACTTTAGATTGGCATAATTTGAATTTTTACGCATTTCCACCTTTTAGTTTAATTTTAAGAACTATTCAAAAATCATATTAGACCAGGCGCGGGGAATAATTGTTGTTCCGTGGTGGCCCTCACAGCCATGGTTTCCTTTGTTTTTAAAACATATAATAGGAAAACACATTTGTTTTAAGCCAGAGCCTAATTTACTTGTTTGTCCTTTCAGTGGGAGACAACATCCGATGTCGAGCAAGCTTTCCTGGTAGCCGCAGTATTATGTGCCAGGCGTTCCGAATAAAGAACATACCAGAAAACGCTATTTCCACGATGATTAATTCTATTTCAGAAAATACTTTAGCGCAGTACACTAGTACGTTTAAGCTATGGTGGGATTATTGTTTAAAAAATGAAATGTCAGTTTTTAAATCAGGAGTTACTGAAGTTATAAGCTTTTTCCAGCTTATGCTCGATACCAAGCCATACAAGTATGGTACTTTTAATAGTCATCGGTCAGCACTAGCATTAATATTACATGAAAATATTAGTGATGATGCTAGGCTTAAGCGTTTTCTAAAAGGTGTTAATAACTTAAGGCCAGCTAGGCCAAAATATAATGTAACCTGGGATACTAAGCCAGTGATGCAATATTTAAAGAATTTATATCCTCTAGATAATTTGTCACTGAAGGAGCTATCTATGAAATTATCAACATTGTTGCTTCTTATTACTGGCTACAGGGTGCAAACAATTTTTTATATTAATATCGACAATATTATCGAGAATTCTGAGGGTTTTCAAGCATTCATCTCTGACAATATAAAATCTTCTGGGCTTAATAAGACCCAACCTTGCCTATCGATTCCATTATGTAAAGATAATCCTTCAGTATGTCTCAACTACTCTGAGGTATTATATAGAAAAACTAAACACCTCAGACCTCCCTGAGGAAAAATATTTATTTTTAAGCACCCGAACGCGCACCTACGGGCATCCAAGGATACAATCAGACGATGGGTAAGAGATATGTTGATAAAGTTGGTATTGATGCCAAATTTAGCTCTCACTCAACGCGACACGCGTCTACGTCCAAAGCTTTCCAAGCTGGCGTATCCTTAGAGATCATTAGAAAACAGCGGTTGGTCGAGACATCGTCTGTTTTTCAAGGCCATTATAATAGACCAGTGGTGGGCGATTCGACTCAATTTGCCAACTGTATTCTAAATAGTTGATTTAGCTATTATGAGTATTTTACTATTTTTGATTCTCTTAAAACTGTTTTAGAAGAGTATAGGTTTTGTTCAGTTTTCCTTTGTTTTTTATGTTTTTTGATTTTAAGTAACCAATAAACGTTTATAAACACCATTGGTATCTTAATGTACTCTTCGCAATGTCTTTGAACATCTACGTGGTAATTATATTATATTGAGGGACTGGAAGTCGTGTTAAAATTGTATGATCAAACGAACTTACCTGTGATGTTCGATCATAATTTTAGTAGACTTCCAGTCCGAAGATATTAATTACCCTCACACTTAAACATATACATATATCTATATATATATATATATATATATACTCCCAGGATTGCGAAGACTATCGTTTCTTTAAAGTAATGACAGTGAAACAGCGGGATCGAGGTTATGTAGGTATGTGATATACAGGTCCGGACTTTTCAAAATAGTGGCATTAGTGAGTATCCGGAGGACTACTACGTGGTAATTATAATTAATATCTTCGACTGGAAGTCTACTAAAATTATGATCGAACATCACAGGTAAGTTCGTTTGATCATACAATCAAACATTGGTAAATTTTAGAATCGCTTTTTCTTAGAAATTTTGAATTTGAGGAGAAAAGTGCACCTATAAACAATTTTTGTAGACAATTGCATAGTTTACAATTTTTGTTTAGGCTATTTTTATCACAAAACTAACCGTTTTGCCAAAACATCCAAAAAACCCATTTTTATATAAATTTTTTTGCACATATAAGATCGATGGAGACTTTTTACAATTTCATTATACTTACGTTCGTGTAAAGTTTTAGCTTCTTGGATATTTATGGAAGGGTGAATGTCTATTTTGACCGGATAAAATACTGTCTTAATAATTTAAATATTGTATGATAGTTTAGTGTAGGTATAACCAATTTGGTAATAAAGGAAGTGCAAGATAGTGAAAATGAGATTAATTTAATTATTACGTTTAATGATCGATATCTCAAAAATGTAAAGTTGTCGAAAAAAACTTTCTTCAGATTTGTGTTTAACGTCTTAGTATGCCAAACATCAACGAAATCTGTGAGGGGCAAGAAAAGTTAAAAAAAATATTAATTATAAATTAAAAATTTATACAACAGTACATTACAATAGTGTTAAGTCATACAGGTGACATGAACAAGTTTTACGAGAAATATCTTATTTTTTAGCATAAGCAGAGTTATTGACTTTTAATGTTTGTCTTTTGAAAATTGCGTTTAAAAAAAAAATGCGTTATTTTACGGTATCTTGTATAAAATGAAAGCATCGAGATCCAAATGCAGGAAAATACAGGACTCAGGCTCTTCTCCAAATTTTAATGTGTTGCCAACCTAAATTTATGGCACACACTGGGTTTTGTTACTGCACCGAATCGCAAGGGTACATTATTGACAATTCTCTTTATAGTAGGACGGACATTTTTTAATCGAGTAGCCTATTGCTGTCTTCTTTCTTTAATCTTTAAATTTCCTTGGGAGTTAGCAGTACTCCAAACTAGCTGCCAGATGAAGCAAAATCAAATGTATTGTTTGCTTTGACAAAAGTTTGGACTAAGAAAAAGAGAGAAAACGATGATGTACCATCAACTTTATTTTGGCAATTTCATCGATTAACTTAAAGTTGCGTTTCATTTGACTTTCACGAACAATGATTGAGAAAGAACTGGAAGAAATAAGAGAAAAAGCAATAAGTTCTGTTTATTCGAAAGTAAGAAGGTCGCCCAACCTACAGTCCTTTGTGCCCCTCTATAAAAAGAAGCATTACCACCACTTACTGTCTAAGATGCAGAAAACCTGCATATGTAAAAGTACTTAAAAATTTGTTATCAAAAAACTACCTATTTTACTATTTATATACGTATTATATTTCTTTTATTTTAATTGCTTTACAAAATAGAGTATGATCCACTAAAAACAAGTTGAATTATTTTAAAAATCACTTTTAATTTATTATTAAACACAAACATAATATTTTATACATAACGTCAAAATTACGTATTGTTATCACTACAAGATCATCAAATATTAAAACCGTTTTAGGGTAACAATGTCATTCAGGGGGAGGGGGTAAAGTTTGTTCGGTCAAAAAAGGTCTATTTGCAAGAATTTTTTTTAACATATTGTAATTATAAATTTGTCGTAAAAATTAGTATATTATAATACAACATTTTAAGATTATTCAAAAAAAAAAAATAATTATTACAAAAATAAAAAGGAATAACGGGTTTATTTCAGTTTTCCGCTGGTGTCTAGAAAAAAAATTTTTTTGACCGTGATCGCAATTCCTTAGCACGTGATTATTTTAAATAAAAAAAAAACAAATTGTTTTGATTAGTTAACTAGTTTTTCTCTCAATTGACGCCAAGTTTTTTTTTTATTTTGTCAAGTTTAAAATTTATTGCATCATTTGAAGTTGAAATGTCGATATTTTGACATAAAATCGACATAATTGTTATTGTCAGATAAATACTAATTGAAAAATAAAAAAACTCGACGTTGTTGTTTGCAACTAGATCATGTGTACATATTTTTAAAACGATTGGTTCAGTAGTTTTTGTTTGGAATGGCGGTCACCGACTTTTTAAAATTACATGTTTGGGAAAATCGATTTAAAATTTCGTACGCCCAGGCCAATGAGTTGGTGCAACGGTCATTCAAACTATCATAAATCTGTCAATTTTGCTCCGATTGACCTCAAAATTTAATACAATATTTTTGAGATGTTATGCATTGAGAACATTAAATTAAAAAAAAAATAAAGAAAAGTTTCAAACTTTACCCCTCCTTAAATCACCAAGCCCCAGCTTAAAACGTTGTACGACAAGGTAATTAACCCAAAGGTAAAATGACTAATGCTAGCTCCAGCAGCTGATTTAGGTCGGTATTTAGCATCAGCTGTTGATTTTTTTAAAGCAAACTATATTATTATAACTGTTTATAAGGGGACTAAAATGTACCGCTTCACAGCAACGTTGTTACTTCTTAATTCTGGTTCCACATTTCATGAATATTAAATTTATGAAAAGGGTTATCGTGCCTATTTGCGTAAAGGTATCTCCTTGATAAGTTTTTTTATGCTAAACGTTACAAGCTACCATCAACTTTTTGCTTAACAAAAGCATTCAAACATAAAATAAAATGAAAATGGCCATATATAATAAAAACAAAAAATGTGGGAAAATCTCTGAAATAAGTTTTCCAGACTAATAAAAAAGTTTAAATATAAAATATGTTTTACGATCTATTGTCGTGGGACCTTTAACCCATTTAGAGGTATGATATACGCCCTATAAAATGTGAAAATAATAGATAAAGGGAGATCCCGATAATTAATTTTATTTAGAATTTAATTGGAAGTTGGTAAATTGTGCTTATTTAATTAACACTTATGACACAAAATCTTAATTACTGCAATATAACTCATAATTATGCAGGGAAATGCAAAATATTATTTAAAACGATTATTTTAATTAAGTTAACTTTTGATTGAAACCCATTTTTCAAATAGCTAGAAGGCTGCCTAAGTGTCTTTTAAATACTGTTAAAAATGTGTTTTGGCAAACATAGCACTTTTATATTATTATTTTTAAATTACTTTCGTAAACCATCCAAAAGTCAAAACTTGCTTTTTTCATAATAATATTAAAATGACGCAGGTTATAAATTGAATTGTGGACAACCCGGAATCTAATAGAAAACCTGAAAATATTATGACAAGTACCATAAACTTTTTTCCAAAGACCCTCCCTAAGAAGATAAGGACATAACGAAGGCCCCCTGGAAATTTTTTGTTAAATAACTTTTAAATACTAGGCAATTTAAATATTTTAAAGATGGTTATAGATAAGCTCCAAAATAGCCCATTAAATCATATTTGGTTATTTAGTTTGCCAGGGACGGACTAGCTCTGACACAATAATATACATTTTTTAACACCTGTATGCTAAAGGCTCAACAATATTATTTTTGGTTAGCTTTAACCTTAAACCAAAAAAAATTATCTTATTTGATTTCGTATGTATGTCCTAAACCTCTTAAATTTTGAGATAAGGTGGTAAAATTTTCAAAAGAAATCATTTATTATTAATATCTGTAATACTACTTCAGATATTTTAATGATATTTGGCTCAAATGTACTATGTATCAAAAGATTTTTTATTGTACCACCTTTTTATTATTTCCACCAGTGGCGTTCGTACAGAATTTGACCCGCCTATTTTGGCAAATAAAAAATGTTTACACTAAAAAAAGCTTCTTGATATGTACATATATGCCAAAATTTTAAAATATCTAAAGTGATATTACAGAGATTGATAATAAATGATTTATTTTAAAATTTTACCACCCTGTATCCTAAAAATTAAGACGTTTAAGACATACGTTCATATAAAGTTTTCTTTTTTTAAAAGGACCCAAATATTGCCTCCTTAAATATTAACGTACGAAAAAAAAACCCTGTATAATGTAAAAAAATTACCAAACAGTTATTTTATCGATGTCAATCAGGAGTACTTTTTTTAGTTTTAAAGGGTTTAAAACCATCTAAAATAGCTATTTGTGTATTAAGAGCGCAAAGTAATACATTGTCGCTCTTGAGTATTAGGCTTTTCTCGCGAGAGCGACAATGTCACTTTACACTCAAATTAAAACAAGATTTTTTTTACAACCGCAGATTTTATAAAATAATTGGTAAAAATTAATGGTTATTGATATAACCTCAAATTTGACAGTTCACATTTTAAAACGTGCAAGATTATTTTGCGCCAGATGTGTGTTTTTGTAAAAATGTTTTCTAGTATAGGTATTTACTGCAAAAGAAAACAATAAAAACTATTTAGTACCCTTTTAATTAGTTATTTACATATTATTGTATTACGTTATGATTTAAATTTCTGTGTAACAATATCTAAATGTTTTTGGAATTCTTCTAATACTTCTTCCTTTTTTAGGGGTGAAAAACCAGGCGAATTACTACTCGGTATTAAATGTCTGTGTTTGATAACATATATGTATTATTTTGAAATGATTTTATTCATTCTTTTTTTGAAAATATTGTAATATTTGGTCGAAATTTGTATTCGACTCTTCTGAATGCTGTTGAACAAACCATTTTTCGAAAGATGTTGGTCGCAGTTCTCAATTAGCACAGTTAAGTATATTAAACTGGAATGGCGTATTTGGACAAGGCTCAATTCTTTACAATTACATATTTTATACTTTTTGAAACTGTCCATTATCAGATAATTATTACAATTAATTTATTAAACACCAATAGCTGATTAAAAAATTTATTGATAAGTAAAGTAATCATTTGTTTTTTTTTTTTTTTGACAGCAGCGGCAAGCATGGCCTCCTATCATATCTAAACATAATACTCGCCTGTGTTATGTGAAAGCTATAAATATAATCAGTTTGAATCAGAAAAAAATTAATTTCTACCACCTTTAGTAGTACAAAATTAATAAAAAATAAAAGAAGGATATCGACAAACCAATTTTTAAACTGTTTTTCGTAACTAAAGTTGGTAGTTTTGTATTTTATTTAAAGCGATAATTTAGACATCAATGTAATTGATAGATAATGCGAATTGTTTACTAAATATACATTTCTACTATCTTTAGTAAAATGAAAAGTTTAGAAAATTAGAGTTTGTAATTATAATAACTATTTTTTAATTACTTCATAACTAAAGTTTGTAATTTGCTTTATTTATCACTTGATTTGTCGTAATATACATAGTTATATGACGTAGAATATAAAATTCAAGTATTTATGAAAAGTACATTTCTACCACTTTTAATGGAAAAAACTCCGTCAGAACGATGTAGGGACTTTCGAACATAAACTTTATTATTCTGTATAACTAAAGTTGGTAATTTGCATTTTACCACTATTAAACATTCAACGGAACATGCAAAGGTGAAGTAGTTAATAAAAACAGATTTAATAAAACCGTGGCTACTATACCAATTTATTTTATTGTAATAATTATTTTAATATGTATATACATTTAGATCTTTATATAATTATTACCTAAATCTATATAAGATCTAGTCATTTTTCTTATTATTTACAATATTAAAGGAAAAGGTGCAATTCTCACAATTTTTAATGACAATTTCAGATGAAGTTTTTATCGTTCAACGCCTACTGTGGTGTCAAATTTGACGTTTTTCTAATACGGTTTCCTTGATAACTCAGCAAGCGACAAAGTAAACGCTTGCTTTTCGGAAAAGTGCAACTATGTGTTTTGTTTTTGAAGCGCAAACATGGTAATTTTTGCGCGGTTGTAGAAAAATATTATTGTTAAGCCTTTAATATACAGGGTTCTAAAAAAATTGCTATTATTGTGTCAGAGCTAGTCCGTCCCTGGCAAACTAAATAAACCAAATATGATTTATTGGGTTCATTTTAAGGAGACTTATTTGGTAACCATCGTATTAAAAAAATATTAAATTACGCCAAGTATTTTAAAAGTTATATAAAAAAAAGTCGTCCGTTATGTACCTGTATCTCCGTAGGAAACGCTCGTAGGAAAAAGTTTATGGGAAATTGTTATAACATTTTTGGATTTTCTATTAGATTACGAGAGATTGCTCACATATTCTGGGACACCCTGTATATCACCCGTTAAAAATGAAGTGGTAAAAATATAACGTAAAAAATATCAGACCTGTTAAAAATATCATTACAAAAACAGTTACTTTAAAAATATATGTCTATATCTTAAAATTTAATCCATTATAAATATTATCCGTTAACAAACACATCGGTATATTTTTATTAATAGGCCACTTTGCAAAATAAGCAGTCCATTGTAATTATTTTCAAATTTAAAAGCTTTATGCTTGTACTATTGTCCATATAATCCAGAATGGGTACTGTGTTTTACAATTTAAAGTTCAAATTTAGCTTGCTAATAAAAAAAGCCATAGTTTTCAACAATATTTTAAAGATTTGTCAAGTTCCGTTACCTGTCCACAGGACATTTTAATATGATTAAGCCATAATACTATAATTTAGTATAATTTCTTTTGGAAAGTATAGTTTTATATTTATTTGTTGGCGATTTTCTTTTTAAAATATACAGCTTTTAAAAAAATATATACTTGTACAATTAAGAATTTTAAATTTTGTTATTGTCCGAGGTAGCGATGTCAAGTTCCGTTTGGCATTTTCGCGACTGTTTATCTAGGCAACCATGTACATTTGGTAGTTGTTCAGATGTGCACACAGAAGAAGTGCTGTTCCCAGTAAAAAGGTAAAAATATATTTTTTTGTATGTTAATAGGTTAAATCTTTTAATAAAAATGAGTGCTTTACCCAGTTTTTGTCCGTCTTTTCTGTTACAATGTTTTTTTTTATACCTAAAATTTTTAAATTCTTATAGTTTTGGGAAAAATCTGTGCATATACCTCTAAAAACATAACCTAAAAATAAATCGGAAATTCACAAAGAATTTTCGCGTTCAATGCAAATTTGTTAAATTTGTCAAGTCCGTTACCACCTTTTTATCACTTCCGTTACCGAAATTATAAGCAACGGAATTGACAAGACTCTAACGGACTTGACATAGTATTACCTATTAATAAGTATAATAAACGTTTAGTCATAGAATGGACAAAGACAAAATAGAGGCTTTGATTGAATGATTGCGAAATGATAAAAAAAGACGCTATCGAAAGATTAAAGGAGAGGAGAAGAAAAAAGTTAATAAAAACCTAGACAACAAGAAAGTGCTGTCAACCATTTTAAAAAACAAAAATGAGAGTGAGACTAATTTTGAAAAACTGCAGAAGACAAAACTTTCAAGTAATAAAGATTAGCAGTTAAGTAAAAAAAACAACTAATCCTAATGCGGGACAAGAAAACAAAAATCCAAAAAATGTACCTTTAATTTAAATAAAATTGAACAGTCAAAAAGAAGTGCAAAACAAAAATGAGAAAAAAAAGACCAAATTTGAGTACTGAAAAAAAAAGTTAGTTAAAATAAAGGACCGAGAAAGGAAAAGAAAGGTAAGATACCCAATATAAAGCAAATGAAAAAAAGGATCAGAAAATTCAAAGGAAAAATGGAGAAATTACCAAAGAATTTATAGAAACAAGAAAAAAGTTCTTCAGTATGTTATAAATCGATCACCACCCGATTCAGATCAAGAAAACAAAAAAGTAGAAGACAAATTTGCCAACGCATTTTCTCCAGACGATAACTTAATTGTTGAAATGCTAGAAACATGAAAAGTTTCCAGAAATATCCCCAAAAACCCTAAGAAATAGAACTTCCAAAATCAGGCGTATCGAATTAATTCACCTCTTACGAAAGTGCACAATATATTAAAGGGGTGTAAGATATCTTATATATGTTAAAAGTCTATTGCTATTTAAAGTGGCCTTTAAGGATCAATTAGAAAAAAGTCAAGGATCTTAATTTAAAAGATTTAGAAGAAAACAAACAATATAAGAACAGATTTAATTTGTACTTGGCTGGAAAAATCTTCAAAACCTTTTTCCCGGCACTGATGTAAGTTAAAACTTTAACGCATCTGGCCATGAAAAAGGTCCAGTATATGGTGTTGGAGCTGTAGTAAAACAAATGGCTAATAAAAATGTTTTGGAAGGTTGTGACATATCTTGAATAAATGGTATCTGTAAAATTAAACAATTTAAAATTAAAAGTGAAAAAATATCTAAGGCAAAAGAGAATTTACCTTTTAACTTACAATAATTAATAAAAAATATCACTAAGGCGCACCAAATCTGTTGGGCCAACTCAGAAGACAACCAAAAGGAATACTATCGTAGGAGTCTTAGTTGTGCAGAATGCCCTTGTTTAGATATTTGCTTACACTTTGGGAAGTTTACTTATTTTTATTCAATCCAAAGATTCTACCAGTCCTTTAAAAAAGTGTTGCCTTTTTAAAACATAATTATGGAAAAAAATTTTTTATGAAACGAATTAATTCTTAACATACATAAATATTTAAAATATTCTGATGAAGATAGGCCTTCAGTGGGCCAGTGGATTACAGTTCTTTTGGCAACAATTGGTTTCCGGTAAATTTTAATTAAATACAGGCGTGTTGTAAATTCATCAGATGGTTTAGCGCTGAAAGCCATCATGACGCCACACTAGAAAACCGCTAGATTTATCCTTGTCCCAATACTACTAAAACAACGGCCATCTTTCTTTAGTGCTTTTTCATCAATTAATTTAAAAACGGCTTGATGAAACAGTTGATTAGTGCGCACGATTCATCGATGAATTTAACAACACGCCTACTCTTTAATAGATTTATTCTTGGGGCTTATGTTTTTTCAGGGTAGTGGAGGCTATTGATGGGCACATATTGTCGGTGAATTTTTTGACCCGGAAAGAAAAAAACTTTCTTTAGCCATTTAAATTTTTTGTATTTGGCCTGTAAAAATACATTTTTAATTTTGATTATCTTACTGATGATTTAAAAGTTTTTTTATACAGAATTGTAATCTATAAATAAAATTTATTTATTGATTACAACCTAACAACACTGTTTTTATGTCAAGTCTGTTACCATCTTTGTCTTGTCCGTTACGCATATTTATTAAAGCTCTGGATATTAATATGTAAAACGATGAGTTACTTTTAACTTGGAAAGTAAAGTTAGATCGATGCCTATTCTTTTTATATAGGTTATTTATTATTTTACAGTTCATGCTTATATGTATTGAAATTGGATGTGAAAAGAACGATTTTTAAAAATACACCCTGAATTGTAAGGTTATCGCTTTAAAAATGTGATTTACTTCAAACTTTTCTGATTGGTTTCGCATGTTCTTATTTAATTTAAAATTTTAAAACCCGTTTTGATATTTCTAGTTTATAAAATTTTACTAAAATAGCTAGTAATTTCTTGGTAACGGAAAAGACAAAATTATCTGTAAGTTTATACAAATCATACTTTTTTTCCTGTTTAAGTTTTAAAAATTTTGAAACGGCTGAAGTTGAAAGGTTTTTAAATATATAACTACGAAAACAGCAACATAAAAATTTTAAAAAAGCAAAGTAAATTTTTTAGTAAGAAATTTTGCCTTTTGATCCTTTAATAAAAATATACCCACATATGTTACAAATTATATCCTAAAAATGATATCTATGAAAAGTAGCATCCGCCAAGAATGCCACACCTTAAATATAACATTTGGTAAAAATATAATGCTCGATAATAATTTAAAAAGATTTATTGTTACATTTGAAATATGTCTAAATTCTCTATGGATAAATTGCATTAAAGAAAATGGTTGAGCAGTTTCAGGATTTTTGTCCTACTTAACAAAGATTAATCGTCTTATGAAGGGCCTTAAATCATTTCCTCTATTTTCAACTTTTTAGTAAATGATTTATCAGCTTTATTTAAATTTTTAATCCTTCTCTTGTAATAAACGTATCATTTTCAAGAACTTAACATATTGTCCTAAAAGAGAACAGCAACAATATTGTTTACATTTGGGGACTCTTGTGCTTTAGTTAGTTTTTGTGTAAATTTTACTGTTTGTAATCTTCCAAGACTTCTTAAGTTACTTTTAAAAAATGTTTACAGAATTTATTAAATGACAGTGTTAACAACAATTCTTTAATTCAATGTCCAAGCAATAAGGATTTTGTGTAATAGGCAGTGGCAGCTCCTCCATTGAGTCATTTGGTCAATGACGTCCCAATATTTTTCACTAATATTTCGGAACAAAAACATAATAATGATATAAATGAAAAAAACTAGCTTTTTTCAATCTTTTAAATTTTCCTTTATTATTCTAAGCATATAAACTCGTTGATCGATTACTGGATTCCACAAGCTTCGCCCAGCGATCTCCAGATCAGTGGTTTTGTTTGTTGGCCAAAAATCGGGCTGCCTGCCTTCATTGACCGCAGTCGAGTTTTCCGGATCTAATTTACGATCGGGCGATTTTGGCTGCTTTTCGAGGCAGTGTATTCGCATGATCTAAATCAACAGCCGCGAAGAGGAAAATTACGCATTTTTCAAGTGTTTGTTTGTAATACGGTTATTATAGAACGGATTGTATACGATTTTAGGAATTTATTTTTTGTTGGTGTATGTTTTTGTAATATAAATCCGGAAACAGTGCATTTGTTGACAATTTTGTGTTCGTTACCGATGATAACTGTAGAGAGCGAGAGATGCTTCTCTACATTAAATAGAATATAGACATTTTTAGGCAACACAAAGGGGGAAGGTAGACTCTCTGCGTTGGCTATGTTAAGTATTGAAAAGGTCTATAAATAATGTTGTAAATTACAATGAACAAGTAATCAATCATTTTGCAAGTGCCAAAGACATAAGGATTAAACTTAAATTTATAACTACTTAGGTAAGTAAAGTTACTCCTTTTATTATTATTTTTTTTTCATATAAATATGCTTATTTTTAACCTTTAAGTTGCCGTCATACCTCTGGCATAGCGATATTACTTACTGTCGGGTATGAGATTTTTTTTTAGAACATGTTGTGCAATTTTTCTGTTTAAACAGATGTCGATGCATATTATTTGTTATAATGTTATGTTTCTTAATAAATACAAATATAAATCTTCAAATAAAGTAATCTTGCTAAATCATTTATTTTTGAATTTTCTTTCTTGTTTTTTCTTTGCAGTAAACGTCTGTGTGAAAAAATGCCTAAAATTGTTTTTTTGTACTAAAAATCAGTTATGCCATATGCATTTGAAATTTTAGCCGCCACTAGTAATAGGAAAAAATAGTGTTCTTATCTTCGAAAATTAAATAAAACCCAAAAGTTATCTTTCCTTAACGTCATAGTAGGAGAGCTGGTGAACAATTTTGAGTAGGTTCTTAAGAAAACTTGTGTAGTTATCTTTAAAGGAAAGTGAAAAAACGTAAATCGTTACCCCTTCGCAGCATAAGTAGTTACCGACAAACTCTGCTATCGACTAAATATGAACTCAAAACCAATAGGTGCAAATTAAGGTTTGGACGCCCTGTAAAATGACTATTGCTAAATTATACACAGCGAATAGGGTAGTTGTAAACAAGCTGTTATTTACAAACAAAAATAATTTACTCCATTTTTACTCCCCAAAGATGGTGTGATTCGCCACTGGGTTGTATCAGCATTTATATCAAAATTTACAAATATACAATTTCAAATGAGTGTGCCCTTTCATTGACAAATTGTTTAGAATTTAATTTTACTTTAAAAAATATTTAAAAAAAGAAAAAGTTCAAAATTACCCCTTAAATACTCATTGATAGCCCTAATCGATTTGTCAAGAGTTTTGAAATCTAAAATGTAACTTATTATCTATTGACAATACCATATGTTTATAAATTTATTAAAGAATTAACTTTACAAAAGGTAAGAAAAATTACAAAATATACTCTTAAAATCGGCAAAAAATTTAGTTAATTTCAGCAAAGACATTTGTTTAAATCTCAGTAGAAACCCAAATCGCCTTCCGGAGTCTATAAGGCGTAAATCTATTGACGTTACCACACAATTAGACATTGTTTTATAGCACTACAGAAGTTAGAATGTTTAAAGTCAAATTGCTGTTATTTACAGTTTTTAGGACACCCAGTATCACTTGCCACTTCTGTGACACTCGGTACAAATTGTTGACCCACTATATTATCAGCAAAATGTCTATCCAGCTAATCCCTAACGATACCATTCACTATCACCTTTTTTTTATTCACCACTCCAACTTAAGTCTGTCCTGCTTTAGCTCGTTACTTTATTTTTTATCACAAATTACGTTATTTCTGAACTTTATGTAGAATATATTAATTTAAAATCGACACAGAGAATTATTTAGAATAGCTTTACTAGCTAAAAATGTACACTTTTACGAAACCTTACAATTTTTATTAGTTACAGAAATAGATGTGCTAGTCAAATTTATTGCACTAACATGGAGAGGGTAATATAACATCACCATGGAAAACAGTTAATTCAATATTTAAGAAAACATTTCGGCGTCTCGCCCGAAATGTAAGGGGGACTTTCAGACAGTATGATGCTTTCCGTTTCACTCAAATGGTCCTGCTGCTCATCCTTCTGTTGGCAAGCTACCCGACTTCCCCTCTTTCGTGTCTCCCCCACCCTTTTGCGCCGTTGATGTCATCGTCCTAAAGGCGCTGCCTTCCCATTGGTTGCGACGTCATTACAAGTTCACGAAAACATGTCATTGCGTCGGCGTTCTAGTATGCTATTTATAGATTAGTAAAGATGAGTGTCCAAGAATATCTGAATGTCTGTCGCGGTACGCTTTGAATTTATAAAGCGGTGTTGTCACTATTATATGGGAAATTTCCTGATTAAAAATATATTTATTATTTTATAAAGATTAAAAAGGAATGTTACCGTATTTAGGGCTGTAGAAAAATAGCATTCACGTTGCAAGTTGTGTTTCTGCAAAGACCCCTAAACATAAAAGTCAAGTCAAGGTCTGACTGAAAAGTGCCGGCCTCCTAGTAACCCTCGAATTAAAAATCTAGTTTCAAAAGCAAATCTTTTTTAGATACCTTTAATTTTAAGAAAATTCAGATATTTTTGCGAATTTTTTTTCGCAAATCTCAAAATGATTTTTTTTCCAAAGAGTTTTTTAAGGCCAAAAGTATCTGGTATATAATTGATGTGGATCCTATGTTCCACTTTGAGATTAAAAATGTTTGAAATTTAGACCCACCACTGCTATGAATTAAATATTTATTTTTTCAAATATTGCTGAACTAGATACAGGGTGAAAAATATACCTAATAAATTAATATTATTAAAAATATTAACATGTTTAGCGCAATATAGGGGCATAAAGTAAATATTTGTTTTAAGATATATAGAAGTTGCCTCTTGAAACACTGATTTATATATATATATATATATATATATATATATATATATATATATATATATATATATATATATATATATATATATATATATATATAAATGAATGAAGTTTTGTTCTTCATTGCTATTAAACCTGTTTCATGTTTTCAACTCATATATGGTAAGAACTTGTAAAAGAGAGAATTATTTTTGTTGGTTTCACTAGCAAGAATCATTTTCTTTTATTTTTAGATTGTCCTGATGATGGGAAAGTTTTCCGAAAGCTCGACTTTTTCAAAAAGAGTTAATTACTTAAATGGCCTTTCAATTGATTATTCACTACTCTGGTTTCAGATTTTTTCTATATATATATATATATATATATATATATATATATATATATATATATATATATATATATATATATATATATATATATATTATATATATAATATATATATATATATATATATATATATATATATATATATATATATATATATATATATATATATATATATATATATATATATATATATATATATATATATATATATATATACTTCAGCCTATTTATTCAGAAAATTGCTTTATAATAATTATTGCGTTAAAAATTTAACTAGCAAAATAATACCCTCCTTTCTTGTCCAAAGTGGTAATTAATTGTTTGTTTTTCTATGAATGGAATATTATTCCAAATGTTTTTTTTTAATATTTTAATAGCTTTTTATATATTCAAAAATCTTATATTATTTCATAAAGTTGTTTTACAGTGTGTACAAATAAATTCCATTGATATTTAATTACTTAAAGAAAAAATATATTATACTTTCGGTATTGACTGGCGTATTTTAATAAACTAGTTTTTGTAATTAGTTTAACAATATAGTTGTCGTTAAAAATATTCAATATTTGGACTAAGCATAGCACAAAATGCTAATGAGCCAGTTATAATCTCATCATTTAGTATAATAATTTAAAGCATAATAAGTCTATATCAGTGGCTTCATATTTTAGTTTTAATTTTTTACATCATATAATAGATATAACATTCGTTATATTAAAATATAGTAACAAAGTAACTAGCTTAATTATTGAATTATCCTGTGTATATGAATACATCTTGATGTAAATAGTAAGAAATAATGGTCCTGGCTCAAACAAATAATAGGTCATTTTTTAAACCTTATATACAAATTATCAGCTAAATACTCTTTTATGTAACATTATTATTAGCAAAATATTATATATAATATGATAATTTTATTGCAGGTACAGTGGAAGTGAATTTAATTATGGGCTTACCCTGTCTACCTATCTGGTTTGTTCCAATACAAAATAATAGTTTTGACCTAAGTCGCAAAATATTAAAAATTAGTATAGTTTTAACCGTTCACTAATTTTCATAGGAATAAAGTCCTGTCCTTTGGGAAAATTGAATAAAAAAAAACCGAAAAACTCAATTTTCTTAAGTAAAGAAGGATAAGAGACTAGAAAGCGTTGTAGCAATATTCGTTGCAAGCCATAGACATATAGTATTTAAAGCCCAGACAGACACATTTTATTAACATAAACGTTACCGTCGCCGTCGCGATGTTAAGTTTTAATGCAAACCAGAGCAATTTAAACTTTATTAGAGATATTTTTCAAAACCCGTTACGCCGTTACAGTGGTATCCTGCATGTCTGAATTTGTGAGTGTAACTAGCAAAGACATAGGTACTTAAAGGGGACCTTGAAATGCACTTAGGGATGATAATATCATCATAATTATGATGTTTAGCCCTTAAATTACCAGTGAAAATTTGCTTTTTCACCTCCAAATCGTTTTTTTTATTTTGTCATATACATTTTTGTAAATATAAGTATTAATTTAAATATTTATAATTGTTGATCCTTTTTCTATTTAAAAAATGCATTTTTATTTTATTTTTATACCGAGTCGTACGGATATACCGGGTGACAACGAAATCACTACCCAGCCCTTTATTTTCTTAAATAAACATATGGCTTTCAAATTTTAGGATGACATATTATATCATAAGATGACGATTTTGGATACTATAACATGTTCCTATCACTTCCGGTTTAACCAGAAACGACATCAACTGGGATTTATTAAATGGGACACCCTGTATATTATTTAGAATTTGAATTCTACAGATCATTTCTAATATAATATCTATACTATCTCCTATACCTATCTCTGCTTGTTTTTGAGAAAATGACGATTAAAAATGTCCAAACTACCGCACATTATGCAGTTTTATGGGAAAACAAATAAATGTTATAAAAATGTATTATGTTTAAATTAACATATTAAATCTTATTCGTTATTACATGTAAATAAATAAGATATATAATCTTATAAATACCAAATAACAATATTCTAAAATTAAATAAATAACTTAATCTATATTTAAACATTATAAACTTCATCAAGTCCTAGGTCTTCCTGGATTGTTCCTAGGACCGATGCTGCATTACCCCGTTGCACAGCTAAACCAATTCTTTGATGATGAAACTGAGATTTTTGCATTGTATTTTTTTGTAAATTTCATTAATAAAACCCTTAGCCTCATCACCCAAAGGACC
>JAHBCN010007696.1:0-42076 GCA_019359885.1 Listronotus oregonensis | reverse complement strand
TTTGGCATGCCCTTTAAATTTTTTAAAATCCCTTATTAAACAATGATTATAAATTGTTTTATTGCAATAAAAATTCCTTTGAAATGGCATTTAACTTATTTTAATATTAAAAGAAGTGCAAAATGGATTTTTTAAAGGTTTACTTTTTTTTGGTACGTAAAATATTTTAATTGCTCTTTGCATACCCGTTTTTTCCCTCAAACGGTTGGTCAGGAGGGACTGGGCTTATAATCCGAAAGCCAGCAGCCACCTTGACTAAGGGTGGGAAGCACATGTTTCATGAAGGGTTTGATTCAGGTAGATATTTCACATAGTTATCGAATGGTTTTTGTTGGCTTTCAATTCAAATTTTTGGCAAAATAGTTTTTTCCTAAAAAGGGCGGAAAGTGATACTTTGCGCACGCGGCGCCGTTACCGAACGAAGGCAGGGAGCCCGTAAGAGAAATACGGAAAAGATTTCCGCAAGTTTAGAACAAATTTTTCTACAAGCGAGGGGAAAACCAACGTAATTTTAAAGATTTGGATTAAAATAATTTTTATTAACGAAGAATTTTAAATACTAATTATTATTAACATTTATAGTATAAGAAAGCAACGCTTTTTGGGAAAATATTTTGACGGAGTTTTTTTCTGTAGAAATCGGAGGCGTGGCGTTTTTGATGACCAATTTTTTCAACTATGGAAGTAGTTTTTAAACCAGAGGTTTTTGACATTGAAATGGGATTGATTTTGGTTTTTGGATAGTGGAAGGTGTTTTGGGGAAAAATTTAATATTTTTTTTGAAATATCCTCTCTAAAATTTGTTGAAATTTTCGAGGCCCTTCAGCAATGATGTAGACTTTCCCGCCCAAGATATAATGTTGGTTTTTTGTTTCCCCGGGGTTTGGAGAAAGTTCAGAGGATCGGGAAAGCATGCTCAGTATCAATTTGTTAGGAAGTTTGAGATAGGCCCATTTCCGATGGCATTTTTTTTCCCAAGGTATTAATGCCGATACATTGTAAAATTTAAAAACCGTGTTTATATTCACAAAAACCCATATGTGGGTTGTGGTTTTTTTAAAATGGATTTTTTATATAGATTCAAAATTTCGTTTTTTTGGATTTAGAAATGACAAAGCTTCAGGGGTGGATTTTTTTGTCGGGATTTTATAACAAATTTCCTTTTGGGTTTTTAATGGTCCAGACATATTTTTGTTAACCCTTTCTATTACACACTTTTCTACATTTTTTTTGAAATAAGATCATTTGGCGCTTCATCCATAATTTTTCGAAATTTCTTCCTTTAAAAAGATTTACCTTTTGTGTCTAAACCAACGCTTTGTTTTTTGGTAATCCGTCACTTTGAAAATTTTTAAATCTATTTTCCCGTAATTAAGAAATTTTAGCATAGAGACTGCCCAAAATTTTGGGTTAATTTTTTGATAAATAAGAAAATAGGTCGAAAACTTTTTTTTAAAATACCCCCTTTTTTTGCACCATTCAAACATTTTTTTTTCATCCTTTTGGGAGAGATTTCTTTGGCAGGAGATCATTTTCTTTCGTTTCATGCGGAAATCCGCAAACCAAAAAATTTTCCCAAATTTTGGGAAAATGTGAAAAAATTAATTTTAAAGGGTGCAAAAAATTTATTTTTTGGGGTTTTTTTGATAATTTTTATTATTAAAATATGTACACTTTGGGAAATTGGATTTTTTTTTCATTTTAAATTTATAAGACGAAAATTAACAAAATTCATTTCTTATATATATATATATATATATATATATTTTTATATATATATATATATATTTTATATAAAAAAATTTTTATATTTATATATTATATATATATTTAAATATATATATATATATATATATAAAATAATATATATATATATATATATATATAATATATAAATAATTTTTTAAAAAATTATTTTTATTTTTAAAGTTTTAAAACTTATTTTCCAAAAAAAGATTTTTTTTTTTCGAATGTGCGAAAAGTTCTATTTTTTTTCCCTTTTGAAAAAATCTAATTTTTTTTTAGGAAGGGGGTTTTTAGGCAGCGGGAAAATTTCTAGTGAATCCAACAGTTTAAAACCCGTGTATTTTAACTATAACCTGTGAGGTACAAATTTCTTTTTTTGTTTAGAAGTGTGTTTCCCGAAAAAAGTTAGAAGGTTTAAAAACATGAGCGATAGCTCATTGACGCGGAATGAAAACTGAGAAAGGGTTTCTTTTTTTCCAAAAAATTCTTTTTTTTTAAAAAAAAGGGGAAAAAAAAAGGGGCCATTTAATTTTTTGATGATAACTTAAAGACCATAAGAGATCGGAAATTGAAAAAATACCCTTTAAAGAGATAGAAATTTCGTTTTAAGCCTCGACCCCCGGAGTTCTATTCCATTATTTATAATTTTATGGCCTTTTCATCACAATTATTTTTGTCCCAGGGTCTTTAAACCCGCCATTTTTTCGTTTTTTGTAAAAACATGTAAAAGGCCTGTAAACACATAATTAAAAAAAAATACTAAAAAAATATAGTTATTAAGAAAAGAAATAGAAAAATAAAGAAAAAGTCCCTTTAATTAGAAAATAGTTTTTTTAACGATTATTATAATGATATCAGACAAAAGGAACGAAGAAGCGGTGTTGTTTGGGAGCATGTAAGATGATACACGCTATAAATCATTTAAAACAAAAATTTTTAATCAATATAACAATTGTATATATGTGGTGGTAATTAGAAAAAAATTATAGATATTTTTTTTTTAGAAAGAAGTAATGATGCCTAACCTTAATCAGCTTATTCTTTTTCCTTTTTAAAGACGTCTACATTTGTTCCTTTTTTAATTTGGCAGTAATTAGGGCTTAACTGAATTATAAATCAGTGAAGCACCATCAAAGATTTTTTCCAGAAAATGATTTAATTGGGGAGATAATACTGATTCCCAGCCATTTCACAGGGATGAAACTTTGAATTTGTATTTTTAAATCATCACTTGGTTTAAAGATGAAACCCCTTTTAAAATTTAAAAAAGGACCCCGCGAAATTGTAAGTTGCGCTGGTGTCAGAACTCGAGTGTCACACTGGGAAAATATTTTTAGGGTTTTTTATTAATTAAAAAATTTAAAAAAAAGGGTATTCAACATTTCAAAAAATTTTTTCCTTTTAAAAAATTTTAAATTGTAGTTTTTTTAAAAAGTTAATTAATTAAATTTAATTAATATTTTTAACTTTCCCTTAGTAATTAAAAAATGTTAAATAATTTTCGTATAAATTTTCTAAAAGCCCCCCCTTTTATATATTTAAAAAATTTTTAAAATTTATTTTTTTATAAAATTTTTTAACAAAAACAAAAATTTAAAAACGAGTAATATTGTCAAAATTAAAAATTATTAAAAAAAGCATTTAAATTTTTAAACTTTTTTGGGGGTCTTTTTAGGGAAAATATAAGAATCCCCAACGGAAAAATTTTTAGAAAATTTAAACATTTTTTTAAAAAATAAAGAAAAGTTCAAAAAATTCTGTTAATTTTCAATTTCAACTTATTAAAATTAATTAAATTTAAATTTTTGGGAAATTTAAATTTTTAAAATGTTCTAAATGCCATTATTTTATAAAATTTTCAATTTAAAATTTAAAAATCCAAAAAAAATTATTTAGGTGACACTTGGTTTTTAGCCGAGGGGCAACCAAAAAAGCGCTTGAGGGCCCTTTTACTTAAAATTAAAAATTTAAAAAAAATGGGGTAGAACCCCGAGAGTTGACTTTTTTTAAATTTTTTTTCTTAAAGATTTTTTTTTTTAAATTTTGCATCTTTTTGGTTTTAGTTTCATCAATAATCAAAAAAACCCTTTTTTTATTTCTTTTTATGTTAATAAAAATTTCATTTTATTGGCAGAAAAAACATCAAACCGCCTTTCAGATTTGAATTTTGAATGCTAACTAATATTTTTTTTCAGGAAAACACTTTGATGATTATGTAAATTTTAAATTTAAAAATGGGGAAATAAAAACTCTTTATCGGTTTTAATAAAAAAAAAGCAATTTTTTGGCAAAAAATTTTTATTGGGATTTTAACGTGTTTTTTTTTACTATTTTTAAGTGTCGTAATGAACGTTTCCCCACAAAAATAACCCGGGACAGGCCGATTTGGACCAAATCATCAGGTAGGGAAAAATAATTGGGCCCGGCGGGCCAAAAAATGGGGTTTGCCCGAATAAAAAATTTCCCTGTAGTAAATGATTACTTGGGACCCAAAAAGGGTGGAATTTTTGTGGCCCCCAATAAATAATATTGAAAATATTAATAACTATCAATAATTTAGATAAATTTTTAAAACCCTTAGTTTTTTCATGGTTAGTTCTGGTTAGTTAACGTGGCTTTTTTCTTGCCCAATTATATTTTAAGTGGAAATACCTAAAAAATTTAAAAATTTTTTTAATAACTTTTACGTAGGGAAATTGCAAGTTCAAAGCCCTCAGTTCTAGTCTGTCATTTTAGTTCAAATTAAAAACGGGTTTTTATTTTCCCCCCTGATATTTGACGTGGTAAATAATATTAATTTTTTTTAACTTTTACGTAGGAAAATTTTAGAAAAATTTCGCCCTTTGGGTCTGATCGGTCATGGTTAGTTCTGGGTATTTAAAATGACTTTTATTTTTTCCAATTATTTTTCAGACGCTAATGGTAATAATTCAACTGGGGTTAATTTAGAAAATTCAAAAGCCGTTCCGGTCGGTCATAGTTATTTCTGGTTGAAAGCGGCATATTTTCTCCAATTATATTTCAGACGTAATAAATAAAAAGCGGACCAGAAATTTTCCCTTTTTGGGGTAATTCGCCATGGAAATCAAAAAATTTTTTCCGAATTTTGGTAAAAAATTATTCACCATACAAAACTAAAAAAAGGTTATACCGCCTATTTTCAAAAATTGGCATGCTCATATATCTAATAAAGGGCACTGACTTTAACTGAACTTTTTTAAAAATTTTTGGGCCTAATAGTTCCCTTGTAACAAAAATTTACCAATTTTTTTTTAATTTGAATTAAACTTTCTGAGATACAAAAGTTTTTACACCATACAACCAGATAAACAGTAAGGTCGTAGGGTACATTTCAATATTTGTTTAAAAATGAAAAATTTTATTGAATATCTCCTTACATACAACCCGTCCTTTATCGATACGTTTATTATTACAGAACTGACTTTAGTCACTATAAAGCAAACTGTTAAGAAATTATAAAACCAGATGAACGAGAAAGGTGCTGGCTCTCGATTTAACCCATAAAAAAGTTGACTTTTAAAATGTATAGCATTTTTAAGAAAGAAAGGCAAATCTTCGACGCTACTACCTTTTTTAAAAATACATTTTATTTTTTCGGATCTTTCTTACTACGTCCGATTGTGACCTTTTTTGACCCCCCAATGCTTTTAAATTTGTTTAAAAACATTTATTTTAAAAAGGGTGGATTTAAAGAGATGTTTTTTAAAAATTAATTTTAAATTAAATCCCATTATAATATGAACCAAAAAATATTATTAAAAATTTTTTTACAAACCTATACCCAGATTTTAATCTTTTTTAAGATATCAATAATCATTTAAGGGGAAAATTTTAATGAAAATTGGTTGCTCTTTTTAAAAAAAAAAATAAAAAAGCTAAAAGGTTTTTTTTTTTACTGGAGGCCGCCTTTGCTTTTTTTTTAGACTTTTTTTACAGACACGTGGAAAAGGAAATAAAAAAAAAAAAAAAAACCAAAAAGGAGCCTTTTTTCTACTTTTTTTAATTTTTTTTTTTTCAAGGAGCACCGAATTTTCATTTTTAAAACTGATAATTTTTATTGGTCGAAATTTTAAGAACGTTCTCTTATTTTTATTTTAAAGGAAAAAAAAATCTTTTTTTACCATTTAGGAAAATCAATATTCTACAATAAAAAAGTTGTCCCAAATACCAGATTTTTTTTAAACCGAAAGCGGTCAAATTTTTAAACCATGAAAACAGCAAAATGCAAAAAAAGGTGCGGCAACCCCAATTTTAAACATTTAAAATAAAAATTTAAGGTCACGCAAAAGTTTAAGATCCATAGTTGAGCCCATAAAATTTTTTTAGTTTTTTTTTGCATTTATATTATTTCCACAGTTTTAAAACTGGGAAGGTCCCCGACTGAATATTACTCATATTACAAGGGAAAAAAGGAACTTTAAAAATTTTTTTAATTTTGGGTTTTTGATTTTAACCCCGGAAACGCCCAAATTTTTTAATTTTTTCTTTTAAGGGGTTTCATGAAAGAAAATTTTTTTCATTTTTTTTTTAATTTAAATTTTTTTCCCTTTTTTTTTGTCTTAAAAAAAACAAAAAACCTTTTTTTTATGGGGAATTTTTAAGGGTTTTTTTTTCCCCAAAAATTTTTATATTTTTTATATATATATATATATATATATATATATATATATATATATATATATATATATATATTCTGGGGGGTCATTTTCTTCATTTTTATTTACCCCTATTTACCATTTTTTTCTTTTTTTAAAAATAACTAAAAACAACCAGCCAAAAACTTAACCCCCAAAAAAAAACTTTCAACCTTTTTTTAAACCCAACCCCAATTTTTTAAAAAAAGGGGGAATTTTTTTTTTTTTTAAATTTTTCCCCCCTTTCCCCCGGGTTTGGTGCTAATCCATTAAAGAGTTTACAAAGTTTGTAAATTATAGCAATGGTTTTACTAAAATTTAAAAAGTTTTAAAAAAACAAATTATTGAACTATTACCTAAAAATAAAACTAATCAAAATTTTAAGAAATTTGCAAAAAATTTAAAAACAGAAATTTTCCTATATGCAAAAGATTTTAAACCAAATAAAAAAATTAGAGGTAAAAACCTGAGATATTTATTAAAAGCTCTCTTGTTTCCACATAATAATATACAGAGTGTCCCAAATTGGTGGGGAAGGGGTTGGGATCTTGGAAAACCCATAGATAGAAAATCGGTTAAAGGGGGAAAGTTTTGGACAATTATGTTAAGTTTATCCCGTTTACTACATGGTTTTATCTATTCAGGTTTTTGAAAAAATTTGAAAAACCTGAAACATGCATTTTGAAAATCCATAATGGAAAATTTTTAAATCTGTAAAAACTTCTTCAAAGCAACTTTTTTGTAGAATAGACCAAAAAATAATTTTATTTTTTTCGTTTGGCTTTTAAATCACATCAATTTATTTTTTCTATGGACGCCTATTGACTTTTTTACGCAGCCAAAAGGTCTCTATTCTGATTTCAACAATGTAAAAATTTGTTATAATTTATGAGTTTATAATTTAATTTATTTCCAAAAACAAATATTTTCCCCGTTGGCCTGGATTCCGGCGAACGTCATTTTTTTTAAACAAAAAATATTAGAAATTTTGGAAATAGATGCTGAAGAGATATTTTACAAAAATGGGAACATAGCTATAACGTTAATATGTTAAACAAATTAATGAGGCCTAGAAAAAGCGTTGATGAATTATCATCAACTTTATTTTCAAGGATAATTTTGCCCGCAGCCAAATAGTGCTTTTTATTCTTATTTCAACAAAGTATAACATGTTTAGTTTAGGAGTTTAAAAATAAACCACTTCAAAACAAAATTTTTTCAGTTGGCCTTATCGGAATGTCATCTAGCCTTACAAGTTAGCCGGGACGTTATTAAAATTTTTTTTAACTTTGTAAAATGATTAAATTTAAAGAAAAATTGATATTTTGCAAGTTATTTCAAAGCAATAGAAATGTTAAAAAGTTCGCAAACTATTTACAATTTTCCTGAAAGGCAACATCCTAAACCAACATTTTAAAACTTTACAAATTTGCTTAAATTGGAAGTTTAAAAACACCTAAAGTCTTGAAGAAAATGACAACGAGATGCACAGAACCAAAATTTAAAGGAAATCCAACACTTCAGCCAGGGATGTTGGATGAAATTCCATCACCTGTTAACCATTAAGGGTGTTAGGAATTTTAAAATTGTTAATATGTTGAAAATATAAAATTTTTGAATTTAGGTCTTATTTTCACCATTTAAGAGGAATATTAGTTTAGCCATTTTATTGATTTTTTTTCACTTGTTTCAATTAATTTTATGAAGTTTTTGTTGTAAAGGTATTAATGTTATAGCTATGTTCGCGAAAACCCATCTGTTCATTATCTTAAATTACTAACATTTTATTATTAAAAAAATGACGTTCGCCAACAAGGCCAACTGAGAAAATATTTTTTTTTTGAAATAAATGAGGTTATAACTCTTAAATTATAACATGTTTTTGTTGAAATGAATAAAGAGCAATATTTTGTAAAAACCAATATGGCGTCCATTGAAAAATAAATTGATGTGGTTCTAAAAACCCGAAACGTGGAAAAAAAAATTATTATGGTCATATTTAAAAAAGCTGCTTGAAGAAGTTTTTGATTTAAAAAACATAAAAAAGTATGGGAGAAATGGGTTTGGTTTTTTAAAATTTCTCAAAAACTGAAAGGTAAAATTAGTAAACGGAATTAGCTTATCAACAAAATTGAAAACTTTCCCATTTAACGTTTTCTATCTTCTTTCCAAGATCCCCAACATTCCCCCAATTTGGGACCATGTATAAAGCAAGTCTACAACAGAAAAGGTAAAATTGACCCGCAATTGAAATGGGCCCAGAGTTTCAACCTCAGACATTGATGTCAAAAAAAAGCCGAGGTATTAGGAAAAATCCACAAAAAAGGGCAAATTTTCAATATTGATTAAGGCTGGTCAAATGATTTGATCAACATATGGGCAAAGACATATTAGTGGGGTAAATATTTAATTTTATTATAATGGAATGTCATATCACGGATGGGTTAACCTTAAACCGAGAATATAGTTTTTAAATGTTTTATTGAAAGTTTTTTTTTAAAATATACAATTATATAAACGATTAAATTAAGTTTTTGCTAATGGTTTGTGTTCATTTCAGACAAGAATGTTTAATTGTAAAATAAATAATTTATTTTTGATCAAAAAATCTTTGAATTTATGAGATAAAGCGTTTTTTGATTTAAGTTATACAGATGTTAAAGAATTTTCTGAAAAATGCAATTTATTTGGCAGCAAGGTAGGAAAATGATTTATTTATTTGAAAGTATCAATAAAAGCTATTTATTCATATTTAAACCAAGAAAACAGTCTAAATCACCCAATTTGGACGGTAGCAAAAAACATAAAATATTCTTAGTAAACAATCCATTAAACCTTTCTTTAACCCGGGGTTTTCTGAGAACCTTTAAGAACTATTTTTATGTTCAATAAGTTAATCGAAACATTATCGGAATATGGGTATTTTTTTAAAACACGGCAATTTTTCGCACTAAATTATTTTGTTAAAGGTTAACAATAGGAGAAGATTTGGGTTTATGATTTTTTAGTATTAAACCTGGAAAAATTTTTGAACTACTTTCGGGTATCAAAGGTTTAGATGTTAATAATGAGGCGTGTCAGCAACGAAAATTTTTCTTTATTTAAATATAAATAAATACACTTTACAGCGACTTTTTTTAAATTAATTAAGACTATGTTCTTAAAACGCTGAACTTACATTAGCTCCGACAATTTACGCAAAACAATTTTGTCGAAAATTGTTTTGCGTCAATTCTCGCCCATTTTTCAAACATTTGTGTTTAAATATACCTACAATAAGTATGTTTAGTATACTTACTGCAAAGATTTTCGTTAGAATTAAACGTGTGAAACACAAAATATTTATTGCACAATTATGACAATAATTTCTAATTGATTGGATTGAAAAATTAACCTTATTTGCAAATTTCAAAATAAAAATTTTCTTTACCAAAGGCCAATAACATCTGTTATATATTTGGTGTGTTCCATGTATCACTTTTTATACCTAAGAGCATTCTTATCTTTACGATGTATTTGAGGGTAGGTAGGTATAGATCTTTTTTATAATAAATCATTTATCTTACTGAAACTTACTTTAGATAAATTGGCAAAAACAAAAACTGCATGTATAATCTATGTAATTAAAAATTACGATAAATGTTTAACTTTTTATAACACTCAATTTTATGATTCGCCGTATCATATAAAAGTGTTTAATAACCAAATATCTAAGTATTTTCTTAGAACAAGAAGGCCAATTTTCTGCAAGGAATAACTTAGTTTAAAAAGATATTTGAATGACCTTGTTGCTAAGGACATTTAAATAATTATATCAATAACAAATTGCCGTCGATGTCTTGAGAGACAAAAATTAATTAGGATTCAAATTCTTAATTTATAAGATTATTTTAGACATATAGCAGCTTTCCGAATTTGTTTTGCTTTTGATGTAGGGATTATGGAGAGATTTTCCAACAGCCAGATAACGAGTAATCAAACATTTTCCAGGATTGAGACATAGATTATATATATATTTTTTTTGTTTTTCATGTTTATAAAATATCATTTTACCTAAGAAAAATTGGTCAAAAGCCAAAATTTAATAGACTCTTAATTATATACTTAGTAACCAAAAATAATAGTAAATGTTTAATTTTGCATAACACAAATGATACGATTCCCTTATTAAAATATAATTGCTTATAAATCTTTAAATTAAATTTTTTAAAACCTAAAGGTAATAAAAAATGATTTAAAATAAGTATACCTAAAATAAAATAGCTTTGTTAGTGGAGGTTTCAACTAATTGAAAAAATAGAATTTGAAAAAAAATAAACAAGAAATAGTACCTAGATACCTAATAGAAGGATAATTGTTGTAAACTGGAGTTATTTTTTATTTTTGGGCAACTTTTTATTCTAGTTTTGATGTTGTTTTTAAAGGAATCCTAATAAATTGCTTTTTTGGGCATGGTTTTAAAGCAACATCATCGCCCCGTTTTGTAGTTTGATTAAAAATGATGCTAATTGGTTATTATCAAGAAGAACTTTAATTTTTTATTTAAATATAGCTAAAACAACCATTTACAAAAACAAGAAACTACCTACATATATTTATTATTAACATAGTTTTTGTGTTTCATTGTTAACATGAAACACTGGGTATTTGTCACGGCTTCAAAACCTTTTGTGTAATTTTTCAACATTTTTATCTTTAATCCCTGTATTGTTACAGAAAATTAATAGTACTAGGATTAAAAGCTTTAAGAAAAAATAATGATGAGAAATATGTAATCAAAGAAGAAAAAACATAAGGATGTTTATGTGCCATATTTTACAAGCAGTAAAAAAAGTATCCGTTGTTCTACAAATAAATTAATAAAAATCCCAAAAACCAATACCTACGGGTAGATAGCAAATATGGATTACCAAAATTGTAAATAAATAAAAAAATTGTTACCCTGTATCAATAATACTTATTAAAGGGGTTTATGTTTGAGGGGTTGTGTGGTTTGGCACAATATGTTACAAAATAAACTCCTTACAGGAAAAGAGTTGTTGAAATGAAAATAATGCTCTTAATTGTTAAATAGATTTATTCGGTTTTAAAATATTGTAATAGCACGGGTAAACTAACTTTCCATATCAAAATAGAAAAGTTTTTTTTTATAGGTAAAAAAGATTACATGTACAAACATATTTTATCCAAAAACTAATCAAGTTTACTATAGTACAGGATGTCCCATTTTCGACACTATTATAGGGTAATTGTTAGTGGCTATGAAAGAAGAAATATAGGTGTCATGGGCTGTTTTTGGGTCAAACTTAAGACGGTACAATCAAAATTTTAAAGTTTTTGCTCGTTCAAGAGATACGGAAGATAATTAAGAAATTTTCAAATAATCTGCTGTTTTTTAGTGAATTAAAAGTCATACACAGGTTCTGGCTAAACAAGGTTTTAAAAAAGATCGGTCTAACGTTATTCTTTTTTTTAATAAAACACCCTGTATATTTTAATCTAAAAAATAGCATATTTAAATTAACAAATACGAAGATAGGTACCCTATAAAAATGGCGAAAATGAGACATTCTGTACATATTAATGTAAGACTATATCGTTACTAGGGTTTGTCACAAAAACATGATAACTCCGATGATTATGAATATACTTTACTTTAACTTTTTAAAATGTATAACAGGAATAAAGAAAAGAAATGATGATACAATTAATTAACAAGCATAAGATACCAACATTATAAAATGACAGGGAATTAAACAAATAAGCTGAACGCACAATAAAATTGGCGCCCAACGTGGGGTGCGGAAAAGCAAACAGAAGTGCTTGGATTGAGCAATACCTATCTGGGCACAGCAGCAGGTAAATGGGACTATTATAACCTAACTAGGCACATAACTTACGAAGTACTCCGTTCTACAAAGCCTATCTCGGTACAGCACATATACAACTAGTACAAATTATTAGCTGATTTTCCGGTGGTCGTTGACCATCTATAAATGATAATAAACCCTTATAATAGCAATGACAAATGAATTTTTAAATATGTATCTAATATTTATTACTAAAATATTACAACTATAATAATGCATAAAAAAATTATTAAATAAAAAGACAAACTTACTAATGACACTTTTCGCTGTTTTTATAGGCGTCATATTGTAAATCTATTTCAACATAATTAAGTTTACTCAATTTGTTATTTGTATATACCTACCTAACCTTTTACGTTTAAAAGCGGGTTAGTTCTGGTTAGTTTTATACATGAAATACTTTAATTATTGACACCTTAAAATGGATTTTCCAACAGTTTTTATTAACAAAGACGGACCGATAAATTGTGATCTTCTATTAAAAGGACTAAAATGTATAAAAAGGTAATCTGAAAAATTGTTATAGTCCATACAAAAAGGCCGGGAAAAATAGCTTTTACTATGCGATAGGTTTTTTACACCCCTTATAAAATTACTTTAAAGGTTTTTTTAAACCTACTTGAAAAATCGGAGCTACTAAATGTACATACTAAACACATCTTTTAAAAATAAATTCAACTAAGAGGTATTAAAAGAATATAGGTATTTTTCATACTTTTTTGAATTACAAAAATTAATTCTTTAAAATAAAAGGAATTTATTTTTGACCTTAAAATCTTGATCTTGAACGGTGCAATAAATAATAAACCACTCTAAACCTACCACAACTTAACTGTGATTTATAAAAAATATATATATTTTCACCTAAAAGGTAGTTAATTAAACACAACTCTTCAATGTAGATACAAGGTAAAGTATCACGGAGAACTTAACACAATAGTTGAATATTTAATTAGTGACAATAATTTCTTTTTACTAAAAACATGTTATTAGACTTACCATTAGAACATATACTAGAGGTATCTGGATGCCCAGAACTGTCAGTATCACTGTCGTGAATGGGATTGGAGTGCAGGGATAAGTCTCTTGGTCCAGGACTCGGGGATCTTCCTCCCCTCATGATAGCAGCAGCAGCCCTGTCTGCCGGTCCTTTTAAAAATGTCAGTGATCATGAACCGGATCTTGTGGCTGCAGTTTGCGGCATTGCTCTGGATTCGTCTTGCACGGTCATGCCAGACACCGTACTCGACACTTTTTCTCCTACACCCAACACTTTGGCAGTCCTTAACTAGTCACCTTAGTCCTTTTATTGAGGTCATTCAAAGTGTTTTTTAAATCAGGTCAAGTCCTTAGCACCTATATTACTTTTGTGATTACACTTTTTTTATATTATAAATATAACACTTAATTGGTCCTTCTGATCCGGATCACAAAACAATTTTGTTTAACAATAAATGTTGCCACGCAGCAGTGATACTTTATAAATAATAATAACTAAATAGTCCAACACTCGCTGCGGCTACAACGTCGGTTTATTAACTCACAACAAGAGGTGTTTCACTAAACTAACCTGAAAGCAGTGCTCGGAGGGACTAACTGGCAGTAAATCAGCCATGTTGTCTTCCTCCCAAGGGATTGCCCCTACTGTCGTCCGCAGCCAATCCGTGAAAGGTAACAATAATTTTGCGCCCAATAGATTTGCCGAGGCGTGCGCATTGCCTTCTTGTATTTATTTTATGGGCAGGACTTAGGAAGAGATTTTATTAGATTGAGTATTTAGGAAAACAGTTTTATGCCTAAAGTACTTCTATTGGTTATGTAATAAAGCCATAGAGCCCGAGAAATAAGCTGTGATATTAGTTCTGTTCTATTAGTTTTGCATTGTGTGGGATATAATGCTTTTTGTTGTCGTTGAATATGAAATCGTGTCACTTAAAGCTTTTGTGATTTTTGATTCAATTACTACCTCTAATGAGTGCTTTTTAGTTAAATAGGTTTTTGTTATGTATTTTATGTCTAAGGACTTACATTATAGAAGTTAACTAACGTTTTGGTTGAGGAATTAAATGTTTTATAGTTAATTAATATAATATTTTATCATGTATGGGTTCTAATGAAAAATTACCAGATATTAATTTCGTTTTTTGGGTTGTAAGTAAAATACATTTTTAAAGGGTATTATAAGTCTAGTTATCATATAAATTAGTATGTTCTTAAATGATAGATTTGTCCCAACTTGTTAAAGCCAAACTATTTGAAAACAATTTTCTGTAAATGTATGTAGCAATCACCTAAAAATGCAATTAATGACTAAACAATAAAATTAAATTATCAGAACCAACCATATTAATTAGAACTAACAGAAGTAACTGAATGAAGTAATGTTAGTATTTTGGTGATATGAGATAAAATAATTCATGATGACAGATCTACTATTTTGAAAACAGCTAGTATTTTGAGCACAAAGGCAATTTCTTTGTAATTTAAGGTTAGTGATTTTTATGCTAGAATACAACGATATAATTTTGAGTACTAAATTTAAGAACAGTAAAAGTTATTTGGCATAAAAATAAATTTTGATTTGATATACCTAATAATAATAAGATAATTTCTATGAGGACAAAAATGTATTATTGTAATTAAAAAATATTCCCTAGATAGCTATAAAGACACTATGCATAAAGTAGTGAATTTTGGGGGCTCTTATAAAAAAAACCCAAAACCCCGATTGCAGGCCATTAGGATATATAAAATTGCCCTTACCTAATTATTGGGATTACTAACGTAAGTTGCAAAGCCAAACAACATAACATAGCCCACTAAAGGGGAGAATATTACACAAAACAGTCAAACAGTAAAGTTTGTGTACAAAAATAGTTGAGTGCGTATAAGTTTCTACAATTCCCCAAATTATAAAACATTTCATTTTGACCATGATGGGCTTTTTCCTGTGGTGATCAGGAGGTAGGAGAGCCTTCTGATTGATTAATAAAAAAACATACATAAAATATACAAATTATACTTACCACCAAATTTTACATAACAATACTAACGTTATATATATATATATATAATATATATATATATATATATATATATATATATATATATATATATATATATATATATATATATATATATATATATATATATATATATATATATTTATAATTATATTTTCGTAAATTTTTTTTTATTAATCAATCAGAAAATCATAGAAGGGTTTTGCTTCTCCTCCCAAAATCCGATCCACCACGGGTTTAAAACAGCTAAAATCGGATAAAACCAATAATGATATTTTTTTAATTTAGTGGAAATTTAACTTTAAGCACTCAAAAAAGAACTTTATATTTTGTTAAAAAAAAAACTTTCCCTGACTTTTTTTTGTGACTGATTTTAACAAATTTTTTTTGTAATAATACCCCCCTTGCTTTTGGTTATAATTTATTGTAGACCAAATGGTTTAATTTATTATTTGATTTTCTTTCAACGGGGGTTTTTTAAAATAAATCCCAATAATTTAGGTAATTTTTTTAATTTTTTGGCCGCTCGGGTCAATAAAAAAAGTATTTTTTATAAAGTTAAAATTCCTACTATGTATTTTTATAATATCTAGGGAATTTTTTTAAACAAAAAACATTTTTCCCTCTAAAAATTATCTTTTTTAAAATTAGGGATATCAAATCAAAATTTATTTTTTTTGGGCCTAAAAAAACCCTTTTTTGTTCAAATTTATTTCTCTTTTATCGTTTTTATTCTACATAAAAATACCCCTTAAATTTCCCCAAAAAAATTTCCTTTTATATTTATATATATATATATATATATATATATATATATATATATATATATATATATATATATATATATATATATATATATATATATATATATATATATATATATATATATATATATATATATATATATATATATATATATATATATATATATATATATATATATATATTACGTTAGGTTAGTTATACGGGGTGACAACGCTCTTTTTTTTTTCTTGAATGAAAACATATGGCTGTCAAATTTTAGGATGACATATTATATTACAAGATGCCCTATTTTGGATGTTATAACATGTGCCCCCCCACTTCCCGGGTTTTTCCAAAATCAACTTAATTTATTTATTGAAACACCTGTACATTTTTTTAATTTATCTGATCATTTCATATTAAATCTTTATTATGTCCTCCTTCTTTTCTTGCTTGAGAAATGGAGATTGAAGAGTCCAAACACCGCAAAAATTTTGCAGTTTTATGGGATGTTTTTTAAATTTTAAATTTTCCTGAAACTCTATTGTGGAGGTCATCATTTCTCTTCCGATTCCGGGGGTGCAAAAAGGACTTTTCTAATATGTTACCAAAAAAATTTTTTAGTAACATCCTGTATATTTTTTTAAAAATTTGATAGGATCATTCCTGATACATAATCTGATTATACCCTATAACTTTTCTTGTTAGTTTTTGAAAATTGTTTTCTCCTATAATTGCATAATGTGCGGTCGTTTCAACATTTCAATAGCCCTTTTCTCAAAAACTAACAAAGATATGTAGGATATAATACAGATTTTTTAGGAATATTTGATTCCAAATTTTAACAAAAAACGGGTGTTGCATTATAATTTTTTAAGTAGCATTTTTAGGAAAGTCGTTTTTTCAGCACTTCCGGGAAAACCGGAAGTATTTTTTTAGACCCCAAGAATTTTTTAGGAAAATTAAAAAACATAATACATTTTTTTAAAATTTTTTTTTTCCCCTAAAACTGCATAAAATGCGGTCTTTTGGAATTTTTCCATTTTCTCAAAACAAGCGAGATAGGTATAGGATATAATTTAGGGTTTTATATCGAAATGATCCGGGGAACCCCAAAATTTTGAAAAATATACAAGGTGTTCCATTGAAAAATCAAAGATAATGTCGTTTCCCGTTAAACCGGAAGTTATAGGCACATGTTTTATACCCAGAATTTTTCTTGAATTTCTTTTTAAATAAATATGCCTTTATTTATTTATATTAAAAAACTATGCCTAAATGACAGACTCATAATTCTTGGGTTCTATCATTTTCTACAATTTAACATTGGATAGAATATATCAATATAGCAAAACTCTTTAAAAAATCGGTGTTCTTTTTTTTTTATGAAGAAAACAAAAAGAAACACATTCAGTCCTCACATTTTTCAAAATGGTCTCCTAATAGTTTTAAGTCAGTTTGGGGTTTTTACGGCAGAGTGACGATCGCCTTGTTAAAGTTAGCAATAAACTTAACTATGTGTTAAATTAAAAACAATGAAAACCCCTGGCAAAAAGGGAAAAGAAATTTTATCACTTTAAAGCAAATAAGATTATCCATCGCATCCTTCAAGTATATATTGCTAGAGGCGTCTGTAACTTAATCAGGCGAATAATGTGTGTAAAAAAGAAGAGAGTACAACATTTCTCTTTCGCGCTACGTGCTAAGTAGTGGGTTTGGGAAAACGGTATATACAATGCCGACCAATCAGCATAACAGCGGAGTATACATTCCTAAAATAGGAGTTAAACTTGTTTCTCTTGTTTCACGAAATTGAGTAACCGGCTTTTTTTTTGGTTTTTTGTCAAATAAAGGTAATATTTTCTAATGAAAAGGGAACATCAGGTCGAAATGACACTGGTAGGAAGTTATAATACCCTAACTTCCTAAAATCTACATGTCGACTTTTTTACTCGAACCTAATAAAATTTCCTTTATTATTTGTTACTACCTTTTATAAAAAGTAAAGATGTCGTAATAATAGACTAGAAAATGTTAAAGTGAAGATTCTTTAATAAAAGTTGTGCTTGTTCTGTTGAAACTAAAAAAAGTTTAATTTTATTAAAAGTAAAATCAAAGCAGTGGCTATTCCATCACTGAATTTATCAATAAAATGTAATAAGCATGAGTTATATTAAAGAACCTCTTAAAACCAAAATTTTAAAAGAAAGTTTTTACAGTATTGGTAATTGAGCTGCTTGTTTTTAAAGAAAATGTAAAAAATTACTTTGTTACAGTGCCAAATCAAATTTTTTCATATTCTGTGCAAGGTAATTATTGTTTTTATATTTTTAAGTTATTTTTAAAGCAAAATGCCAAATTTAAATTTATTTATTGTCCCCCAAAGGCCCTTGAAATGTACTATTTTGTCAATTTTTTTAAATTTTTTCACTTTTGTTAAATTTGCCATTGTTAAGTCCATTGCTAACTTTAACAACGCGATCATCACTCGGCTGTAAGAGCATTAAAAAGTTTATTTGGCCAGCATTTTAATAATAAGAAATTCATGAACAATCGGCCTATTTTCAGCTTCTATTAAATTTTTTTTTCTGACCCTTAAAATAGTTTTAGGTATTGTTTCGTGTATATTAAGTTGCCTATACTATTCGTTAATTAATAGAAGACCGTGCATTAATGAAAGCTATTAAGGTATGATTTTGTAATCGTTAATAATAGTCATAAATAATCGATCGCCGAAAATTAATTTTAAAGTACTTAAACACTCGACCTAAGTCATCTATATTTTAACATTAAAAACAAAATGTTTTTTATACAACAAATTTGTATTATAAACAACGTTAAGCTAGCGTAAATAATTTATAAACCATTGCAAATTGTTTAAGTGCTTTAAAATTAAGTAAGTACAAATGTATTTTTAATATATTTTAAATTAAACTAAAATCCTAAATTGCTTAATAGCTGAAACAAAATTAAAAGTTTTGTTAATTTTTATGGTGCGTGGACACGTAAATTTATTGTAATCTAAGCAGGATATCCTAAATGGCCATTTTCCCAGTGGTTGCTGTTTGTTAAACTGAAGGTGAGAGTACCGAGTCCATTGTTTAAAGGCTTAAAGGTCTTATCTGATTATCAGCAGTTTTATCAGAGCTATTTTCTACCCTCGCTCGCAACACCGAGGCAAGCAGACTAATTCTCGTGCTGGACATTTTAACGATAATGCGTTCTTTTTTGGGGTGACGTAGTGGGGAATGGCTGGGGGTATGTCATAGGCGTAGGGAATAAAATAAAAAAATAGAAAAAATACAAGAGCTGGGAAAACGAATCCAGGAATGATTCCCTTTTTAAAGGGTGAACGATTATTTTTTAAAAAAAGGATCCTGATCCGGATTCGTTATATAATTTTAAATGATCCGGAATCGATTTTTAAAGGGTCCGATCCAAAAAATCGATTTTATATTTCTAATTTGAACAAATGCCAAAATTCCCTTTTGAATACGCCATTTCAAATTTCCCAAATTTCACAAAAAATTTTAATTTCCAAATTTTGACCAGCACCCCTAAAATCCTTATACCCGAACCTGAGAAAATTGTTTATAAATGCCAAAAACCCCCATTTTAATCTTTATTTTAATTTGAAAAATTTTAATCGGCATCAATTGATTTTCGGAAATTAAGATAAAGAATTTTAAAAAATCTCTTTAAGATCTTGAAATAAGGAAACAAACCTAACATGTGATTTTTACTAAAATATGTTTTTTTTTTTTAGATCCGGAGAAACAACATTTAAATAAAACATTTTTTTGTAGCTATAGAGTGTGGTATCCCAAAAAAGGGGGATAATTTTATTTGCATTTATGTTAAAAAGTTCTGATTGCTCGATCTTCATAATTTTTTTATCTTGAGATAGTCCGAGGAACTTTAAATCCCGACATTTAATTATTTTATTCAATATAGTTAATTTTAACATTTTACTTCTTTTAGTTGATACAAAGTTTTTATTAAATATGTTCTTTCAAATATTAGGCTAATATTTTCATAAAAAATAAGAATTTGACACAAATTAAACTACAAATCGCTATTAAAGTAACAAAATTGTTGAATAAAAAAACTTTAAACCTCATTGCACTTAAAAATTTTGTAAAATTTCTGGAAAAAACCCGAGTCCCTGTTTTGGTGGGAGGTTTCAATCTCCCAAATCCCCGGGTGGGGGCCAATGTTAGGCCCGCCAAGGGTCCCTATACCTAGATACGGCCCTGTCCATGGCCCCCATTTCCCGGTCAGATCCCCAAAGGGGTAACCCATATTACAATAACAGTATATAGATTATTATTTTTTTTTTAATAAGATCGTCCAAAATAACCAACACCTAAATAGTCCAGTAAATAAGGGACAAAGCTGTAAATAAATGTACATTTTTCCCCTTGTGCGCAATTTTAGGTCTTTTTCGGGGGGAAAAAAAGTTTATCAACAACAGGTGAAAAAGGCGGGTGCCCTCAAGGCCCCGAAAAATGAGTTTCCCAAGACTTTCAAAAAAAGCTTTTGTTAAAAAAAATAGATCGCCTTGTAGTCTACAAAAATTTTATAATTTTTTAAAAATGAAGTTTTCGAGATGGAAACCCAAAGTCCCTATTTCAGCTGCGCCTACCGCTGAATGCCGCTATCTTCGGATTTACTTATAAGCGGGGGGAAAATTGTTCCATTGGGACAAAAGTACATTTTTTAATCATTTAAAGTTATGGAAATTTTGAAAACTCGTACCTATCATTGCATATGAGTTTCCATTTATTTTTCTAAAATTTTTAAAAAAAAAGCGGTCAAATTTTTTTTTTAAATATTTTGAGAGTATTTCATTTATTTATTGATTTTTTTAAAAAATGGTTTTTTATTAACATTCTTTTATTGCCCTTGAAATTTTTTTTTTTCCGGAGTTCAGAAAATCTGTATGTTATACATTTTACGGCCGTTTTTTGGGGGAAAAAAGGGAAAAAAAAAAAATTTGTAAACCTTTTTTGTAGATTTAGTGATCTTCATTTTTTCTAAAAAATTTCATTGCATATTTTGGCGATATTCGCGGGAAACTCATTTTGGGACTTTGGGGGCATTTTAGCGGGTTGCCTGTCGGAATCATAATTAATTTTTTCGCTCAAAGCATCCTAAGAAAACCTTTAAGAATTGCACAAATGAAAACTGTACAGATTTATTTAAAGCTTTGGGTATTTTGGGGTCCTTAGTTACTGGATTTTAAAAAGCACCACTTACCTTTCTTTTTGCCTGTATTAATAAAATAGTCCCTTGTTATCATAATCACCGGAGTCCCATTCCCCCAAAAGTGCCCAGGGGCCCTAATAAATTAAAGACGGCCCTGGACATATAAACTAAATAGTCTACTTACAGTAATAAGGAAGGAAAGTTTTGGGTTTTTAAACTTTAAAAGGGGTAATTACACAGCCCCACAAAAAAAATGGTATCTTTTTGTTTTTTAGGTCATTAAATTAAATAGGGAGTTTGACCTCATCAGGTCAGGGCCTTCTTCAAGGTCAAATTGCAAAATTGCACAGCCCAATAACAAAAAAATTAAAGATTTGGGAAAAACTTGACCAAGGTATCTTTTTGTATTTGAGGTCGCTGAATCCGAATCGAGGAGTTTGACCCCTCAATCGGGGCAAGGGGGTTTTTAAAGGGCAAATCTGCAAAATTAATCGTAACCAAATTTAAAAAATTGTTTGAATGAAGATTGTTTTTGAGGTCGGAATAGAACATGGTCAAATCTGCAAATTATAATTTTTCAAATTGACCTTCAAATACCTTTGACCATTACTCGACGGGGGTTTGTTGTGGTTAAGCCGCGGCCCTAAAGGGCCCTCAGTTCTCCAAAAGTTAAATCCAAAATAGTGGGACTGTATACAGGCCCTGAAAGTCGGCTTGGCAAACAACTTACGGTAGTCCGGGGGACCAGGCCACGAGGCCACCCAGGAACGGAGTCCGACGACTAGCCAAAAGAGGATCAGCCTGGAAATGATAGACCCTGAGCCATTCTGTGGAAATTCGGTGGCCCCTTTAAAGCATCTATTAAGAGCGAGACAGGGGGTTTCCCAAAACTGGGGTACAAACACCAGGGCAACGACAGGCAAAGCAGTTCATTAAGACTTGCTCGGCTTTTATCATAATGAGCCACAGTCGGTAAGGTCGTAAGGATAGGGTAGGTCAACTAACAGGACATTGCAAACTCAACAAGACCAAAGAATAGGCTGGGGAGGGTAGCCTGTGTAGGTTCTGCCAGGAGGCTGAAGAAACAGCCGTACATGTGTGGTGCCACTGAAGCATATGGGGGTTAGGTTTACTAGGCTTTGAAGAAAAGCCAAAAACCCCCCCAAAATATATGGAGTGGCCAGTGTCAAGACGGAGTTAGTTAAGAAGACGGCCTTACAAGGTACTCTAAAAAAGATAGGAGAAACCCAAAAAAATCTTTGGGAAGGTTGCAGTGGTGGAGGTCATTTTTGCCCATCTCCGCCCCAAATAATCCAAATCTAATCTAATCTACTCGATGGGGTCAAAGTGACCATATATTCATATTTAGCGACTCAAAAAAAAATAAAAAAAATACACTCTTTAAATTTTCTTTGGTTTGAAAAAAAATTAATACATTTTTTTCGGAAACCAGTTTTGCCATTTCAACTGTTTTTTTTTAATATTTTTTAACTATGCGCTACTGCAGCAGAAGGCATTTTTTGTATTTTGGGGTGAGCGTTCATGCCTAACATTTAAAAAGGGTTTATTTCAATATAATTGTTACAGTGAAATCTGTTTCCTTTTTGACTAGGGGAATGTAGCAATCGATTACATTAAGACTGTTACCAGTGGGGCCGGTTTTTTGGGGGAGGATATAAAAACATCAAAGCAATATACTTTAAAAGTTGTATTTATTTACTCCAAAATTAAAAATTAGTTATAAAATAAAGTCTAACTTTCGTGGATTCTGGTTAGTCATTTAAATGCTTTATCAACTTGGCTACGCCAGTGGCTGTTACACGACACGATGGTTGATCCGTTCGTGTCCTTGTTCAGATTATGTTAAAATATTATTTCTATTTTGTTTCTAATTAAAAATTATTTTTTTAATGCGCCCGGGGAAGTGTGCTATGTCCTGCTAACAAAGTGAAAACGTCGTGGTTTAGCGCGCTGGGCAGTCATGCGACCTGAAATGAACACTAATCGTGACCTCCTGCTGGGAGGCACCAAAACCCATCACTAATAGTGCGATGAATATGCCGTTAGATGGAAAATTGGATTTTCCGTCTTTTACCACGCTCCTTCTAACCTTGTAGGGGCCATCATGTGTGCCCAAACAGAATCTGGACTCAATACTGAATAAGATTGAGTTACATTCCATATTCTATTAAAGTTTCTCCCTACTCCATACCAATCGTTGCCGACGATGCCGTGAGATCAGATGTAGTACAAGATGGGGACGGTATGAAAACAGTCCAAAAGACCTTATTCCGCGGTAGACTATCCTCATTGTTATTGCCCTTTCGAGAGCATCAAACCACTGGTTTGCAACTACTTTTGTTGTGAAAAATCGATCTCTAAGTGCTAGTTGCCTCAAATATCGATCCTGTGGCTCTGTAGTCTGTCTTTGGCTTCCAGTACCTCTATCTCGTCGATTTTGACCATCTTGGAACAACATCCCATTACTATAGCCGTTTCAATTAATCTCGATTAGTGAGTTCTCTAAAAGATAATCCGGTTTTATGTAACCTGATTATCCGACCCCTCTCAAACTCGGAAAGTTAAGTGAAATTAGCGCGTCTGTGAACTCTAGGCATGATAATGCATTAAAGCAACTAGAATCAAACAAATTTAACACAGAAAAAACACTAAATATTAAGTAAACATGTTTATATTGTTCGAATCCTGATCTAACCAAAAATGCCTTTACAAAAAAAGTTCGAGTCAGAATGCCTTCAAAATTTTATCAGCGTATACTTTCATAATATGCAATGCAAATATGTTTACAAGTTTTTATTAAAATTCAATAAATAGATTTGGGTGTTTTATTTTCTATGTCACTTAGTATATCAAAAAGTAAGATTATTTGGCACGATATCTAACAAAGCTATTTGAAAATGCCATATAGATTTTTTTATTGAAATAAACATTTTAAAAAAATTAAAGAACACATTTTTTTGGAAAATGTTTTTAATAGAATTACAAATCTCAACTTTTTGCCTAATAATGAGTTTAATCACTATAAAGTAACCAACCGATTTGAGAATTTACAGTTTTCAAATAATCTTTCACATTTAGAAAGAGAAAATTAAAAAATTAATATTCCGCAGGTACTCTAAGTTTGTAAACCTATTTTTCCAGTTGAAAAAAATGAAGTAAAACAATTCTGATGTGTCATTGTAAAATATTACACTTCACATTTAGAGTTGCCGCAGACGAGACGGATAAAAGCCTGTCTCTGTCTCGTCTCGAAATTTCGAGATAATATATTTCGAGACGAGACCATAGTGTCGAGACGAGACGAGACAAACATTTGTCTCGTCTCGTCTCGTCTCGTTTTGTCTCGTTTGTCTCGGTTTATTTTAATTAAATTAATTTCAATATACAGAGCATTAGTAAGGTATAGGGACAATCTCAATAAAAATTAGTTCGGAGGTTTATAAAATGCGGGACCCATCGATTTATATTTTTAGGTACATACACATTTTTAAACTAATTTTTATGTCTGCACAGTGCATACAAGGTGATAAAAAGACATTTTTTTAAAGGGAACACACATATTTTATCATTACATTATTAATTCCAATGTTTAATTCTAGAAATGTTCAATCTCAATTTTTTTAACTTTTTCCATAATAATTAAGTATACCTAAACTATCCTAAATGGCAATATTCTTATACCTAAGTAACTTTCTGGGTATAGAATATGAAGTAGGTATCTATTTGAAATTTTAAAAAATTACTTTTATAGCACCCTAATACTTTATTGACGTGCCCTGTCTAATTCAAAATTTACCATACTATTTAACCATATACCTAATACTTACATTAAGCACATTATCTACACATCTTATATTAAGGCATTAAATTATTTACTCCTCGCCATCGTTGACTCACCCGATACACTATATATACATACAAACTAATTGCAAAATCTGCTGCAAACTAGTATGTATTTTAAGAAGGATGCATTGTTTTTAGTTTAAATTAAAACTTTTAAAACATAATAGCGGCAAATCTCAACTAACAGAAAAACATTCAAAACAACCCTCTGCATAGGCATCAAAAGTGCCGCTGCCTGTATACTTTGCCGACACAATTTTATTCGGGATGCGGCAATACTTTTGCATGTTTTACTATTTAACATCTATAGAGCGGTTGCCTTTTTAAAATGTTTTGACATTTTTCCTTAGTTCATTCTTGTGTTTGAAGTTTGTAAAGTAAGAAGGTGAATTAATATTTTTTAAAATGAACACCCTGTATAAATGCTTATATTTTTTTTATAACACGCCTTGTAAAATAAAAGTTAACGTGATTGAGATTTTCTTAAAATTGTGTAGTTTTCTCAAAAAATTAGTGATTTCAGACTTTACGGACACTCATAATATGCAACTAAAAATAAAATAATAAACTTTTTAAAAAAAATAAAAATTAGATAATTTGATTAATTAAAAAAAAAAAATCAAGATAGAATTCATCATAAATTGTGACATTAAAATGTCCGAAAAATAGAAAAAAAAATCTAAAAGATAGTGGAACATAAGTCATAAAAATATAATAATAATATAATACGGGTAAAATGTTTTCTAGAAATTTTTCTTATAATTATACAGGGTGTTTGAGCAATAGTTTTAAAATCTTTAAAGGCAGTTAGATCTTGCAAAAAAAGTCTCTATAAACATAACTTCGGATATGCATCGTTTCGAAATTGGAAATACGCAGGGTCCTAAAGTTAGAAGAAGCTTTTAATTGTACATAATTTTTAAAACAATTATTTTGATAAAACTACTTAAAATACAACTTTTTCGTTATTTGAGTTTTTTTGAGAGACAAATGAAAACTCCTACTTCTAAAAGGGTATAAAAAAGAATCGGTTTTAATTTTTTCTGAAAAGCAAAGCAAAATAAAAAATCAAGGGACAAAATAGTTGTATTTTAAGTTGTTTTATCGGGGGTAATACCACGAGTGCTTAAAAATTACCGATAATTTTTCACGATAGGCTGTTTTCTCATAATTTGTCCGAGGGAAGAGTGAAATTTTTAAAGAAAACACGCATAAGTAAAAAAAATATCTGGTTAATTTTAAAGCACAAGCGGTATTTAGGGAGAATATTTCACGAATCAAAAACGTAGATAAAGTTTATTAACTAAAAATTAAATATTAATTTAACAAACCGTCATTATTATTTAAAAATTTCGTATTGCCAATTTGACAGTAAGTGGAAAAACCACGTTGCCTAGACGACGTGGAATTTAAGCTGTAATTTTTCCATAATACCACTTCTCTTATGGGAAAATATGTACATGAGTGAAATATTCAAAATAATTAAAAAATAATAAAACTTAAATACTAATACTTTTTAAAGCAATTAATTTTAGCTTCTTTTTTTTATCACCCTGTATTTCTGAAACCTATGTTTATAGAAACTTATTTTTGCAAGATCCAACTGCTGTCGAAGTTTGTAACACTAAATCTTAAACAACCTGTATAATGCTTAAGAACTAGAAATATATTGTTGGAGATTTATTACAGTTCTTTTACTTAAGTTTTAAGTCATTAAAATTTTTTGAGATGTCTCGTCTCGTCTCGAGCTTGTCTCGAAGGGTTTTATCTTGTCTCGTCTCGTCTCGAAATTTAAGACAAAATGCTCTCGAGACGAGACAAAATGCCTTCGAGACGAGACGAGACGAGACTTCTCGTATCTCGTGTCTCGCGGCAACTCTATCCACATTACTTTGTTGCATTTGTTTCAAGGCCTACTTGTGTTGCAAATACTGGTATAAAATCTGCAATATCATTTTTGTATCAATATAAGTAAATTCAAGTAAAAATTAGGAAAAGTACTTTTAAGAAACTGTTATGTATAATATTATTTTATAAAAATGGTCTGTCATGGCCTAGTATATTTTGATTTTAAAATCCCAATATAGCTATTAAAAAAACATGTTTACACACTTAGAATACCTGCAGAAACATTTAAAATTTAAAATTATCGGATCAGTTATTTACTTTATAGTTAGCAAACTCATTATTGAGCAAAAAGTTAAACTTTGTAATTCAACTGAAAAAAATTTCCAAAAAATTTATTTTTAATATTTTTAAAAAATTCTATTCCGAATTTATAATTTACTTAAAATTAAATTCTAAAGAGCATTTTTAAATATATTTTTTAGATATATTGCCAACTAACCTCACTTTATTAATATTTTAATTCTATTTGTATAATTATTTACTCAATCGGCGCCTATGATCCAAATGTCAATATTAATTTTTAGGTTACTGGATAAGCACAGGCGATTGCCAAAAAAATTGTAATAGTTAACAGAATAAAAAATGATTTATATGTGTTTAACTTTGTATACAATTCTTAAATTTTGGGTTTAAGGTTTTGTAGATTTTATACACTCTGTATATAGGTATTTATTATATACATAATAAATTGATCTACTTGTCTGCGAGTAAGTATATTAATCTATTTCTTAATTGAAGAAGGAAAATAACTTTTCTTCAAGTAAAAATTCATAATTAATTTAGAATAATTATTTCATTGTTACATTACATTCATGCAGCAATTAAGGTAATGTTCTATTAAAACTATGATTACTTAATAACCTAACAAACAATGCGGAAAAAATAATCTTTTCCTGTATAGCGGAGAACAATAATAAAGCTCCTCTGCAATTATAAACACTAAAAGTTAATAACATTTTTATTATTTAAATCACATAAAATTGTGTAAAATTATTTTTAATGGGAAATATATTTTTAATTATTTTGTTTTATAATAATTACAGAGGAAAGCACGCAGGTAACCAGTTTTTTTTATGCAGATATTGGTTTGCTAATGCACGGATCCTTAAAAAAAGGAATCGATTTACGGATCCGGATCCTCGTAAAGGAATCGATTCCTATTTATCGGATCACGAATTCGGATCTTCTTTAGTTTTTATATTTACAAATGGTAACTACGATATGCATGATACTACATAATCCAGGTGACGAATCAAGCATCAAAGATTTTAGCACGGAGGCCGAGTCGCGAAATATAATTTTAGCCTTTAGTGCTGTAAATCTTAGCCAAATAATTTGTGGGAAATATTCTTTTAATTTAAATATGTTATTTCTAAAATCAACATAAAACCACCCTTAAATGGAACATTCTTTAAAACTGTATTTCAAAACTTGCGATACTAGGTTTTTAAATGTAGTTCTTAAGATAACCTCAAGCAACTTATAAATGGGACAGCTTATTGTAATTTTACGGAAAGTTTTACAAGTAATGTATAATAATTTCTCTGCTTTCGGTATAAAAATGTATTGACCTTTTAAATTTATTTTTGTAAGACACCCTGTGATAATTATTTAACCTGTATTTTATAAATTTATATATATTGTTCACCTTAGTTCTCCACCACTCTTTAGTTGTCATTGTCAATTAATATTTGTCATCATTAATTTACTGTTGTCAGTATTTTCTGTTTAATAAAGCCAATCTTTTGGTAAATCTGTCTAGTTTATTACAATTTATTAAACAGAAAAAAATATCTTAGCTAGAAGTATGGAACGATATTTCCGACCACAAATATTTAACGTCGAATCCACAGTAAACTCTGCTAGTGAGGATTGGATCCATTGGAAAAAGACTTTCGAGAACTTCCTCAACATGAATAAAGAACAAATTAAAAACAAAGATGAAGTTAAGCTACAACTCCTAATAAATCATATATTTCCCAATGTTTATGTGCTAATTAATGAGTGTGAAGAATATAACATGGCTATAACAATCCTTGATAAAATCTATATAAAAACTAAAAACGAAATTTATACTCGACATTGTTTAGCTACTCGGCGTCAACAGCCAGGTAAATCTATAGACCTATATTTACAGTCACTAAAATTACTGAGCAAAGAATGTAATTTTAAAGAAGTTACCGCTAAACAAAATACGAACGATTATATTAGGGATGCTTTTATATCTGGCTTGACCTCTTCAGTAATACGCCAACGACTTATTGATCATAGTAACCTCGAATTGGAAGATGCGCACAAACAAGCTCAGTCACTTGAAATGGCGCAACTAAATTCTCAGAACTTTTCTAATTCTCAAAATTTAATAAACCATGTAACTGTTACTAATAATAATTCTAATCAAAATGAATCGCTTCCCAAAGAAGATAATGTATTAGCAGCTCTTTCAAAACATCAGAAATGCTTTTTCTGTGGAGGTAAAAGACATCCTAGGTATTTATGCCCAGCAGCTGACGTCATTTGTAGAAACTGTACAAAAAAAGGACATTTTGCTAAAGTTTGTCGAGGAAAGAAATTATCTAATAACCATACTGCTGCAGCTACTGAAACGTTAGCTGGTATAAGATGTGCTACTTTAGATACAGGATTAAATAAAACAACTATATCTATTCAAGTAAATGGAAACATTGCTCAAGCATTACTAGATACTGGAAGTACGTCAAGTTTTATCAGCAGTAAATTTGTTGATACACATAAAATACATTCAGAGTCTTCCAGTGAACGAGTAAACATGGCATCAATGTCTCTTGTATCAAAAGTAGAAGGATACTGTAGAGTTATTTTTGTGTGAAAAATAACTTATATGAGAACGTTAAATTGTTAATTATGAAAGATCTTTGCTCAGATGTTATTCTAGGTCATGACATTTTAAAGCAGCACTCAAAAGTTGATGTATCTTTTTGGGGGGAAGCCTGGGTCCCCTTAAAATATGTGCACTTGCTGAAGCTTCTATTCCACCTGTTACTTTATTTGACAATTTAACAGACTATTGTAGACCTATAGCTGTAAAATCTAGAAAACATTCTGTAGCTGACAAAAAGTTCATTGAAGAAGAAGCACAAAAATTACTCATAGAAGGAATAATTGAAAAAAGTAATTCTCCATGGAGAGCTCAAACTCTAGTAACGTCAAGTACAAATCATAAGAAACGAATGGTTATTAATTATGCTCAAACTATCAATCGATTCACCAGATTGGATGCTTACCCTTTACCTAATTTAGAAGATGTTATTGCAAATGTATCTAAGTATGAAATATTTAGTACCATAGATCTAAAAAGTGCTTATCATCAAATACCTATTGCAAAACATGAAAGGCCATATACAGCATTTGAAGCTTGCTCTAATCTATATCAATTTACAAGAATTCCTTTTGGAGTAACAAATGGTGTTGCTAGTTTCCAAAGAGTAATAGATAATATTATAAGACATGAAAATTACTAGCTACATTTGCATATTTAGACGACGTAACGATATGTGGAAAAGACAAATTTGAACACGATTTAAATCTTCAGAGATTTCTGGAAGTTGCAAGAAAATATAATCTAACCTTAAATTATGAAAAATCTAAATTTGCTTTAAGAAAATTTAATCTTCTTGGTTACACTATTGAAAATAAGAAGATAAGACCAGATTCTGATAGGCTTGATCCTCTCTTAGAATTATCACCACCTGAGAATCAAGCATCTCTTAAACGTATCATGGGTATGTTTTCTCATTATGCTAAATGGATATCAAAATTTTCGGAGAAAATTCAACCTCTGGTGCAAATTAAGTCATTCCCAATTTCAACAGAAGTATTAAGTGCATTTGAAAACATTAAAGCTGATATAGCTAAATCGGTAGTAACTGCAATAGATGAAAAGATACCTTTTACTGTTGAAACTGATGCATCAGATTATTACACTTTCACAAGATGGGTCGCCAGTAGCATTCTTTTCAAGAACCCTTTCAGAAAGTGAACGTCGTCATTCAGCTATAGAAAAGGAGGCCTATGCCATAGTAGAATCTCTTCGAAAATGGAGGCATTATTTGATTGGACGTCCCTTCAAAATTCTTACAGATCAAAAGTCAGTTTCCTTTATTTTCAACTACAAACATACAGGAAAAATAAAAAATGATAAAATAGAACGCTGGCGATTGGAACTTGCACCTTACAAATTTGATATTATCTATCGACCAGGAAAAAAATGTGCAGACGCATTATCTCGTATTTGTGCAAATTTAACTCTGATCTACAGTTAAAATTCATTTGAACTTTGTCTCCAGGTGTAACAAGAATGGTACATGGGATTTAAAATTGCCTTACTCTGTAGAAGAAGTTAAAACTATGATAGCATCCTGTCCTGTATGTGCATCTATAAAACCACGCTTCTATAAAAACTCTAGTACACTAATTAAAGCTGCAGCTCCGTTTGAACGTTTATCCCTAGATTTTAAGGGACCACTACCTTCTACAAGTCACAATAAATATCTCCTTACCGTAATAGATGAATATTCTGCTTTTTCCTGTGCTGATTTATCTTCTACAACTGTGATCAAACATTTAACAAATTTATTTTCCATTTTTGGAATGCCCTGTTATATTCATTCTGATAGAGGATCATCATTTATGTCTTCAGATTTAAAACAGTTTTTGCAGTCAAAAGGTGTATCAACTAGCAAAACAACAGCATATAACCCTCAAGGAAACGGACAAATCGAACGTGAAATGGAACAATTTGGAAACGATTCAGTTAGCACTCAGATCCAAAATTTAGAAATTGGTAATTGGGAATTGGTTTTGCAAGAAGCTCTTCATTCAATAAGATCATTACTCTCACTGCCATAAACACTACTCCACATGAAAGAATGTTCAATCATAAAAGAAAATCAACAAATGGATACTCCATGCCAACTTGGTTAACTATTCCTGGTAAAGTGTTAATGAAGAAACATGTTCGTTCTAATAAATATGAACCCCTTGTTGAAGAAGTAGACCTCTTAGAATCTAATCCTGATTATTCCTTTGTAAGATTACCGGACGGAAGAGAAACTACAGTATCGAATAGACACCTAGCACCTGCAGGAATAACTGACGAAGATGAAAGCGCTTCAACTGTACAAGGTGATAGTAGCTTAGATAATCCTAACCAAAGTTCGAAAGAAAATTGTTCTTCGCCTCAATTAGATTCTGATATTGCTACTACTCAAAATGAGATAAGTAAAACTGAAGAGACAAACGGGTCCGAAAAAGAATCAAGAAGAATCAAAGGTTCCCAAATATTAAAGACTTTTAAGTTTTAAAATTTTTTCGGAAGGAAAGAATGTATAAAATTTAACCTGTATTGTATAAATTTAATGTATTATTATAATATTTAATATATATTATAAGAAATGTGATAATTATTTAACCTGTATTTTATATAATTATATATATATTGTTCACCTTAGTTCTCCACCACTCTTTAGTTGTCATTGTCAATTAATAGTTGTCATCATTAATTTACTGTTGTCAGTATTTTCTGTTTAATAAGGCCAATCTTTTGGTAATTCTGTCTAGTTTATTACACACCCTGAACAGAAATAATAAAATGTTCGATTTAAGAGTCCCTTAGACTTATCTCAAATATAACATATTAATAAAATTATAAAGATCAAGCAATTTAAACTTTTAAGATATATGCAAATAAAATTTATGCTCATTTTTTGATACCAAATGTTTCATTTAAATGTTAAATATTTTAATAGGCAAAATTACTCATCTTTATTTTTAAAAATCAATGTGATGCTACTTAAGAATCTTAGGTTAATATTTGAAAATTTAAAATAAAATGACGGATTTGAGCATATATAAACCTATTTGTCTCTAATTTAGAATATAAGGGCTAAAACATGGAAATTTAAAATGGCATATTGAAAATGGCGGATTTTGGCATTTATAAACCGATTTGTCTCAAATTAGAAATATAAGAAATCAATTTCTTTTGGAATCAGATATTTCCAAAAAGAAATGGATGCCGGATCAATTTAAAATGATATAACGAATCCGGATCACGGATCCTATTTTTAAAAAGTAATCGATTTCTACCCAGCTCTGACAGCAAACTTTTTATTCTACGTTACATTAAACCATAGATAACCTAATTTTAGATATATAATGACTAATCGCATTTATGGCATGTTTATGCTAGCGCGCACTAAACAAACGATAGTGTCATTTAGCATGCGTATTTAAAAAGCAGGACCAGTGCCGGACTAAGAATCAATTAAACGCGTGGCTGTCGACTTTACACGGTTTTATGTCAGTTGAAAAACGACAAAGTTTGAACGCTTTCTGTATATTTAAAGTGTTTTGAAGGTAAAAAAAGAATGTTGGTACAAATAACGTTAACTCTTTTCCTGCTTAGACTTTTGTTTTCGATAGCGATAAAAGGATATTGTAAACATCTTAAATATATTTATAAAAAAACGAGCATATATTTTTTTTAGAGGACCCTTTCTGCCTGGCAGTGCGAGAGAAAAAAAATAATCATTGTTAGCCCCTTTTCCCGGACTCCAACGTGCCGATTGATCGACGGGGACAGACCGACCAGTCAGCACGCAGAGCAAGGTATATATATATATATATATATATATATATATATATATATATATATATATATATATATATATATTTTATATTGTTTGAATTTTAAGAAATGCTGAAACAAATTACATGATAGCCGCTCATCGGGTGAGTTTTTTCAAATAGTATTTCCTTCGAGGGTTACTTACAATATACATTTTTCAAATTACTTACAGACATTATTAATTTATAAAAAATAAAAAAATAAAAAAAAAATACAAGACAGTCAATGACACATTTAAAATTAAACTAATTAATCACTTTATTAATTTTAAATGTGTCGTTGACTGTCTTGTTATTTCTTTTTAATTTTTTTATTTTTTATAAATTAAGTGAAATGTCTGTAAAAATTTTTGTGGTAATTTAAAAACGTATATTGTAGGTAACCCCCGAAAGGAAATACATTTTGAAAAAGCCCACCACGATGAGCGAAACGTCATGAAATAATTTGTTTTAATTATACATTTTTAATAAAAAACCTATGCCCAAGAATTCAAACAAAATAAATTATAGTAAATGGTTTAAGAGAAATTAATAATATATATATATATATATATATATATATATATATATATATATATATATATATATATATATATATATATATATATATATATATATATATATATATATATATATATATATATATATATATATATATATATTAAATTTTTAAAAATATAAAAAAAAAACCAATAAGACATTGGAGAGAGAGAAAGGTTATACCGCTGTTCTTTCTTTCTTTCACAAATGTTCGCTTTTCAACAAAGGGTGCCTATAATACCTCCAAGGAAATACGTTTTATGTTGTAACCATGGTAACTGACTTTTTAGATTTATGCAATACATTTTTTGTTCAGATTTTTTTTTATCCGAAATAAACAATTATAGTGATTTTTTTTAATTATGATTGTGTTACAAAATACGTATTGATTGATGGATTTTCCATTTTTTATTATTATTAACTACAATGCATTACTTTTAAACCAGTATAAAAATTCGTGGCTTTCCATAGCTGCAACATTTAGATAAACAAAAGGAATTTAGGGAGCTGACAATGGATAATATGTTTATTTTCATTTAAGAACAACACCTAATCAAACCAGTGTGTTTCACTGGTTCAAAGACCAGTAACCGTGTTTTTTTTAACCAGTTTAATATATTGGTTTAAGTGTCTTCTCAAAGAAAAAAAGATTTTAGTGGTCCAAAAAGTTTTGTTTGTTATGACAGAATAAACCCCTGATTTTTATTCCTTCAAAGTTGTTTTTTGGAAAGAACTATGCGGTAAATTAATAATTCTGACCTAAACAAGGTAGGAGTACTTTTATTTAACATAAGTAATGGATTTAAAACAATTTTTTAGATAAGTTAATTTAGTCAATGAAATAGGTAAAAACATAATATATACATAGACATAATATATACAAAATAAAATATTAATTGATTTAAATTATTAAAATTAAAAAACCAAATAAGTCAACTTTATTTTTTTTAAATAAAAAATACAAAACCACTTTAGTCTAATAAACACAAAAAGTCAATAAAAAAGTAAAACTTGTTTAGAAACTATAATTTTATAGAAATTCCATTACAAATCACTAAATAAGTCTATATACGTTAGTATTAGCGAAAAATTGGGTGGCGGAGTCACTAAGGGGCTTAAAATGGTAAAAGGATGAAGATCGATTTTATTTCATATTTTCGCCGGCCGTTCCGACTTTTTTTTTTGCTTTTTTGGATTTGACCGCTTGTGTGAGATTTTTAGTTTTTACATTATTTAGTGATTTGTAATGGAATTCTATAAAATTATAGTTATTATATATCCAAAAAAAATTCACACGCGGTCAAATTCCAAACAAGGGAAATATTAAAAATGGCGTCAAATTGACAAAGTAGGCTGGCCGGCACAAATATGTAAATAAATCGATCTTCTGTCCTTTTACGCATAATTTAAGCCCCTTAGGATGACTACCGCCACAGCCACGGACATATTTTTTCGTAACTTTTGAACCGCGCATCTGATACCCTTTACCGGTTCATATGAAGGTCAGTGGGTTAAACCCAAAGGAAGTTTATGGGGATCTCTAATATTAAAGGATAAAAAAATGTTGAAGCTAAGACAAAATTGAAAGGGGGGATTGGAAGAGAAATATGTATTATCCTCCGAGAGAAAATGCTCAAAAGCAACATGTATAGTCTAAGATTCGAATTAGAAACGACCTTTACCCATCAGCCAACCGGATGAACACTCTTTTTTTATCTTACCTAATATGTTAATAAAAGTATCGCAAATGGGTTAAATAAAAAATTATGGAAGGCTATGATTAAAAAAAAAATAAAAAAAATTATTTCTTTGAAAAATGTTAATTCTTATTTTTTGATTCTACGTGACAGTACTAATATACTACTTTTTTTTTCAACTTCATAAATAAAGGTTTGGACATTTTTAAAATTTAAAATTAAAGAAAATATTAACATTTTTATATATAAAATTGGAAATAGTATATTTATTACCAGTATGGAAATGACGTTTTTTCGCGCGTAAAATTTTGTGTTCTGGGAGGCGCAGCCAAACGGGAATTCATGCAAGAACGGAAAAATACATTTCTGGACGTGTAATGAACGATATTTTTTATTATACTTAGGTACCTGAAAACAACATAAACAAAAAACCCGCAAAAAATGATTTAAGAAAATTGCGATTATTTATTTTTATTTTTAAAACAGTAAAACAAATTACAAAAAAAAATTACAAGCTAATTAAATCTAAGAAAATTAATTTTGACGGAACCGTTTGATTAATGGTTATATTTATTGTACAATTCGTATTATTGTTGAAGCTCAATCCCTTTTGTATTTTTTTTTTTGTTGAACTAAAGATGTTGAAGCGTGTATGTTTTGGTTCTCTTGATTGACTTTACAGATTTTGTAGTTTCCAAGTTACAAGGCCTAAACAATTTTTGGGGGATACTTCAATTTTTCTTTGTATGGACTCCTCTTATATCCTTCTGCTACATTGAAAAAAGCCCCCATGTCTTTTCAAAGTGAGAAAATCACCGCGTTTCTACCAACATGGTAGTTTTTTTAGTTTTAATATTTTGCAACAAGTTTTGGAAACCACGATAGTATGGCACCCAACATGTTGAGGTAACATCTTTGGTTTCGGTATGCAACAAATAATCTTCTACTCTCCATATTTTTAGGGGGAAATCTTATTTACGGTAAAGTGTACAGGGTTGAATTTGCAATTTTCATTGGTAATTAAAACTTCTTAACCTGTGAGTTTTTTCATCTCGTAAGAACACGACAAGGAAACGCCCATTTCTTCCACATCGTCTAAACTCAAACGTATTAAATCATATTGCGGCATGCGCCAAAGATGCCAAACACTAAAATTACTTTTGCTAGTAGATATTGTCCATCTGAAGCTTAACATAAAATTTGGTTACTTGTTCTGATGTAAGAACCTTGGATTTCTTTGGTACATATCCTACAGCTTGCGTTTTAAAAAAGCGATGTTTTTGGATATTGGTTTTTTTTTTTATTGTCAAAAACTTTTTAACATGGAATATCGACTCCTAAGGTGGATGACTTCATAGATTTGGCTTTTTCAGAAAATAAACTAAGGAATATTGTCACTCAAATTTTGATTATTTTCTAGTCCGCCATTCGGTAAAAATGTGATATTCATGTTCATATCTCAACCTGGATTTTACTTGTAATAAATCTGCACTCACTTCTGCCGTTTGTTGTAATATAATATCGGGAATATCCGGATTTTCTTTCAGATCTGAATTCATTTTTTGAAAATGGCATAAATTTCACTGACAGAAAATAAAATATGTCATTAATAAATAAATCGTTGTTAATAAACATTTCCATGTTTATAACAACGTATACATATTTACTGTATTTTAAACACGCTTGAAAATGAGTATTTTCAGGTAAGTATAATAAAAAAATTGTTTTTGCACATTCTAATAATGGCCGCGAGTTTGGTCACAACCAAATCGTCAGATTATTAAATGAAATTTTTTTTTAGGTTCACTTAACATCCCTTGAAAATCTGAGCGCTCGATTACGTTTTTTTTTCTCATTCTCAACCCTTACGTACGACCACCCCCACCATACAAACGATCGATTAACATACTTTTATTAAAAATACGTGGGAATGGATGCTATCAATATCTGACGTGCTAAGTATTTCCATCAAAACAGTTTTTTTTACATTTTTGAAAATTTATAGACGCTCCGCCATCGATGAATAGGTAAACATTATTTTATTTTTTTTTATTATTTCGCAACCCAATAGGTCTCTATGATGCTCGAGAAATCCCCATTTAGCATCGTAGGCTCCCCTACTATAAATCACAAGCAAAAATTAAAATCGGCGTTTTCACTTTTTCTAAATCAGGTATAAATCTCCACAACTTTTTCCATTAAAGTTTCTCAAACGAGATAGCAATACATCTGGCCGAATTTGGGACACACTGAATAAATCGTAGCTTTAAATAGTTTTAATCTTCACTTTAAAACGGTTGGAATACTTACTAATCGAAACGGTGTGTACCAATTACAAATAAATACAATGGAAGTCCAAAATTATAGTGTAAATGAAACCATAACATTTTTCAGTACGTTTTCTTTGGAATACTTGCCTTACTACTTTTTGGAAAATGGGACCTCTTCGGTCCGGGTCCCAGGGTATAACGAACTGAGCCTGCTCAGCCCTATTGACGCTATGAACTTGGAAATCGCCTCAAAAAAAAAAAAGAAAAACCCCAAAAAACCCAAAATTAAAATATTAATCTACGTTTCGGGGCAAGTCGGCCACCGTTGTCAACATGAAACAAAAAGAAAAAAATTAAACTAAATTTCAAGAAATTTTGCTCTAAAAAATTTGGAGATTTTTACTTGACATTAGGTTATTTGACTGGTATATTTATAGTATTCAAAAAGACAAAAGGTGGTATGGGTGTTAATTGATTTTAAGTTTACCTAAATTTCTTTCCATCAAACATAGGTAACCATGTTAATTTAAATTAACAGATAATGATGCTACACATTTTCTTTATTTGATAAAAAAATACTTTCCTTTATTTTACGTTTTTTGAACAAGTTTTCTTTGCTGGAAGCATTCCAGGTTTATTATAAAATGCATGTTGAAAATTTTTGATTTGTGGAATTTTGTGTTTCTAATGTATGCTCTATGTTCTTTTATTCGTTTGGCTAATGGTCTGGAAGTCTCACCTATATAAAATTTATTAATTTAAAGGATCTTATAAAAAGTTTTTGTGTTTTCGTTATATTGTATGGTTTTGTTTTTGTTATTTGGTTAATAGTGTTTTGTGTTTTAAAGATAGTACTAATATTAAATTTATTCCGATTCGTTAAATTTGATAAGCCAGGAATATATGATAAAAATAGATTTGTAATAGGTATTTTGCATTTTTTCTTAAATTTGGTTTTTTTTAGAAAGCATTTGTTATAAAATAAGAGGATAATTATTTTGAACTAAAATATCTTTTAAAAACTCTTAAGTTCCTCTAATATGTTTTTTTGTTTTGATCGGAACAAGTTATTTTAATTCTATAAAAAAAAATTCCTCCCTTTTTACCATTTTGGGTGATTAGAGTTAAACTGTAAGTCCCACCGCTGTGTTCGCACATCGTTGTCGTGGTTCCCAGTAGGATCTTTGGAACATGCGCTAGGTTGTGGTTATCGGCAACTCTTGTTGCTAGCGTATGGAACGGGATCCGAAGCTAAGGCAACCAAGGCTTAACTCAAGGTGTTAGCATACCGTCTGATGAGTGAATGACATCCTGTGCCTTAAACAGGTGTCTCCAACGGTGCCTTGAGATACAGGGCGATCTCTCAGAGTATCTAGCCTTACTGGGTAATGCGGGGCTCTGCCGGGTGGACTATTTCTTCCCTAGTTTCCCAACAGAAAGCGGACAGAACCGCTTTCATGGAAAAAAAAAGTGACAAAGGTGGCTGACAGAAACGGATAAATCCGCTTCGAGAGGTGCCACCCAAGGTCACAAAGCAGACAAAGGTGCGCCGACCGAAACGGGTGAATTCGTTTCGAAAGGTGCCCCAAAGTCCGGCGCTTGTTTCACGGGGAAGGGCTAATCCATCACGAAGAAACAGGTGCTTAGGGAAGGGACCCCCTGAATCCAAACAGAAGGAGGACAGATCCGCTTTTATAGGGAAAAGGGTTCCCTGGCTTTAAACAGAAGCGAATAGAACCGTTTTCATAGGGAAAGGCCGGAGATACGGCCTCAGAAGGAATATCTGGTTCCAGTAACGGGGACCTGGTGGCTGCCCACGTCACCATGCCGGGGAGGAGGGTGTGAGGATCTGGTCGTCTGCTCGTATACATTCCAGGAGACAGGGACACCAGAACACATATTGTGCCGTGTCCGCTAGCAAGAGTAAGAACTATTTTCCAAATCTGAGATTGGATTTTTAAAAGTCTGATCCTATTGGGAGAAATATAAAAAGGTGTGAGCCAAATAGACCGAGGGTCGGGTGGGAGGGCGTAAAAAGTCCACTTACTTTAAACCTTCCTAACCTATACCTAAAATTTAAGTATCTGTTTGTATTGTAGGTTTCCTTAAATTTTAGTTTTAAAATTATTTACATCTTTTTTTTTTGAATATCAAGAAAAGAAAGTTGTGAGTTTTGTTCTTTTTCTAAAATGAAATGAATAATGGGTTCTTGTGTATTAAAATTTTGCTAAAAAATTTTTAGACAATTTTCGTCATGTTGGTAAATAAAAAAATGTTGTCTATATATCTCTACCAAATAAAGGTTGAAAAAAATTTTGTAAAAATTGGATTCAAAAATGGACCCGGGGAAGGGTCCCATTTTTTCAAAAAAATACAAGGCAGTATCCTAAAAAACATACTGAAACATGAATCCGCCCAAAACTAAACTCCAAATTCAAAAGATGACGATTACGTCACAAAAAATCTGCCGAATAATTAATGGACGTAGGTATATTGATGATATGGTCCGGAGTACGGACGATGACGGCGGTCGTCGATGACAAAGTTTTAAGTCACTGGCTATTTTTTTATATGTTTATAATACTAAATAATTATTCTAATATAATATAATAACATCACATATAAATATTATTAAACTTATATCTGCGAAAACAATAATTATACAACTTGGAAAACCTGTTGGATTTAAATATAAATAGTAAAGAAAAATATGAATGTTTCAGTAGTACTTTCAGCTGGTTTCTTTTCAGAGCTGTCAATGTTATTGATCAATAATCGACACCAAAAAACGTCTATTTTTGTTGGATAAATACAATTTAGCCAACAAAAATCCTCTAATTTTGTTGGATAAATACAATTTAGCCTTACTGTTTGTTTAGACAAGAAAATTAAGGATTGTCACTTTCCAACACATTTTAAATAATTTAGAGATTTTCTTTGCTAGAAAATAATTTGATGACGTTTTATCTTTCGTGATTTGGACTTTATAGAATATTTACAAACGATAACATTGTCAAACATCTTCAAGAAAAAATATAAATACCACGTGTTTGGTTTTCTTTTTCACTTTTGTATATTTTACTAAAAAAGCGTTCGTGTTAATTAACACAATAAACCGGATCGACATATAAAAAAGGTTACATAAGAAAAGATGATGGTTTGACTCGGGATAATAAAAGCTTTATGATTGTGTAGAGCGTGAAGCCTTAACATATTATATATTTAATGACAGTGTTATTATATTTAAAGTGAAAGTCCATTACAAAATTCACAGTAATGATGATGTATCAACAAAAATAGTTAATACCATCGGCATATGGACTTTTAGACCGTAAAGATTTAGGTATATTTGTTACCTCATAAAATATACCATGTTTTTCTCTTGGTAAAGCGAAGGTACATAAGTTTACATCAAGCTGAAAGTGGGTAAAATTGTTTAAAACATAATTAAAAATAACGTTTCAAAATTCCCCATCGTTCCGGTACGTGGAAAAAAAAATTATCAAGGGTTTTTTAAAAGGTAAGTTTTAAACGTAAATTACCTTTGACAAAAAATATAGCTTATAAATTATCAAAAAAAGGTATTTTTATTTTTTTAAGTCACCGTTTTGAGATATAACAATTCAAAAAGTTGTAACGTCATTGTATGCACACGTTTCCACGGCACCTCTGAGGTAGTGTACTGAGTGCGTTTTTTTAACGTGGTTTCCCAGTAGGCCTATTCCACAGGTCTGTGTGATTTTGATTAATTGGAAACTAATAACAGATATTCGCAAGGGTTGGAATTGATAAAAGCGATGGAAATTAAAAAAAACATAGAAAATTTATTCGTCCGATTCATAACTTCAATTACTTTTTTTTGTTCTTTTTTTTTTTTTTTTTTTG
>JAHBCN010007695.1:0-42169 GCA_019359885.1 Listronotus oregonensis | reverse complement strand
ATATATATATATATATATATATATATATATATATATATATATATATATATATATATATATATATATATATATACAGTGTGGATCAGCCAAATGGAATAAATTCAATATTAAATAAATGGAGGCGTATTCGAAAAAATGCTCGGATATGTCTATTAATATTTTTAATTGCGCATTTTTTTCAACTAAAACTGTTTATACAGGGTATGTCATGTGACGGTGGCCAATATCAACTTTCTTAAATTAAATGCAACACCCTGTATATTATTTAATTTTTGTTTTTTTCAATCCTATCTTCAACTGTTTCGGAAATATTGGGTGCTTTTAGATGTATTGTCTTTGCATGCTTGCCATTTACTTACTGAATACGCCTCCATTTATTTAATATTGAATTATTCCTTTCATTTATTTAATATTGAATATATATATATATTATATATATATATATATATATATATATATATATATATATATATATATATATATATATATATATATATATATAACAGGGTGGTCCACTAAGCGCGCGTCGGTAAATAGTTACTATACCGTTGAACTTATGAGAAAATTTTGTTAACAAAACTTTTATAATTTTATCTCTGCTACAATCCAAAATTATTTTCTAGTATACAGGGTGCCTCAAAAAAGAGTAATATCAAAAATTATATTTTGTTAAATGTAACCTTATGTTTTTATGTGGCAGATGAAGCCTCTGTGAATTCTGTATTTAACTTTAAATTTGTATGTGGGTCAAATGCAGCGTTGCCAAGCTATGTTTTTTTTTTTAAAGATAAGTCAAAAACATACTTTTTTCAAAATGTGATTTCTCCCCTACTGTTTGTTGATTTCGCTGACAAATTTACATGTAATCTAATGTTAACATACTTTATCCTAAACTATCATCATTTTTTGATTTAAGAAAGTGGCAAGCATGCAAAGGCAATAGATGCAATAAACCTGAAAACGCTTAATATTTCCGAAACAGTCGAAGATAGGTATAGGACATTGTACATAAAATATGTCTAGAATGTTTTGTAAAAAACAAAAATTAAATAATATACAAATTAAAAATATTAATAGATGTCCAAAGCATTTTTAATTTAATTTTAAATTTATAAAATTTATATTTAATTATATAATATAAAATTAAATATAATAGATATGTCGAATATATATTTGAATATATATATAAAATATATATATATATATTATATATATATATATATATATATATATATATATATATATATATATATATATATATATATATATATATATATATATATACAGGGTGTCCAAAATATTTATTCAAACATCTCTATTTTCAATTCTATTTTAATTAAATTTCTTAAATACAACACCCTGTATATTATTTTGCCGTTGAAAAGCTTTAAGTGTGCTCTTTCAGAATACATTATGTTTGCCTTACCTATCGCACTATCGTTTTGAGATATTAAGGCTTAAATTTACACTCAAAATGGGAAATATCGTTGACGGCTGGGCTCAAGAAATCGAAACAGTAATTGATACTCGGTGGCATAATAATAATACTTCTTTTTGTATAATAAATTTATATTATTTTATTTACATTTAATAAAATTATTCAGAACACAAGACTAATAAAGGTAACATAAATAAATTTACATAAACCCAATTAATTCATTAAATACTCAAACACTACCATTTTGCAATAAACACATATTGAACCTGTCGGTTAAAGATCTATCATCATCAGTCATGAATTAAATGCTTCTCTTATTCTTTCTAGAATATTTGCTGCTGTAGTCGGGGGTGTCTTGTAGACCAGTTCTTTAACGTACTCCCATAGGAAAAAATCAAGTTTTGTCAGATCTGGTGACCTTGAAGGCCAAGGAACAGGTCCTCTTCTTCCGATCCAACGGCCTGGAAATTTTTTATCCAGAGTATTTCGGACTCCAGCACTGAAATGAGCAGGTGCCCCATCTAACTGAAACCACATCCTTCTTAATAGTTGTAGAGGTATATTTTCTAGCAGATTATCAAGATCTTCATTTAAAAATTTTAAAAAATATTCCTATTAAGGTGTCCATCAAAAAATGGGGGGCCCTATTATGTGGTTTCCAATTATGCCTCCCTAAACATTTATACTCCACCTATGTTGCTGGTCAACAGTCCTTATAAAATGTGGATTAACATCGGCGTAAAAGTGTAAATTATGCCTGTTTACATGACTATTATTGTGGAATGTCGCCTCATCGGTAAAAAATACAATGTTAAAGAATCGTACATCTTCTTTAATTCGAGCAAGACCCCAATTACAGAAATTTATCCTATTTTCAAAGTCTTGTCCTTCAAGTGCTTGATTCAATTGCACACAATATGGATGAAACTTATTCTTACTCAACATTCTCTTCACAGAAGTTTGACCTAAGTTCAGCAAATCACTTATGTCCGCTGTACTTCTATGTGGGTCTTCAACAACAGATGTGACCATGTTAAATTCATTTCCTTCGTTTACCACTGGCTTTATTCTTTCATGCTTTTCGTACTTAACTGTTTCAGTCCTGTCAAATCTATCCATCAATTTTTGGAATAATCTTGCATCTGGATATCTTCTCTCAGGAAACCTCTCACTGTATACTTGGGATGCCAGAAGACAGTTCTTAAAACATTCTCCCAGGATATGAATCATTTTAATTGATTCTTGCTGTGTATAATTCATTTTAATTGCCAAATACTTCTTAATAAGGAAAGATAATATGCACAAGATGTAACGACATGTCACCAGATTACATAAATAATTACTAACACTGACATGCCAACGAGTACCAATTGTTTCTACTTCTTGAGCCCAGCCGCCTACGATATTTCCCATTTTGAGTGTAAATTTAAAAAGCCTTAATATCTCAAAACGATAGTAAAATAGAATTGAAAAGAGAGATGTTTGAATAAATATTTTGGACACCCTTTATAATTATATCAAAAAATGAAGATAATTAAGGATAAAGTATGTCAACATTAGATTACGTGTAAATTTGTCAGCGAAATTAACAAACAGTGGCGGAGACATAACATTTTGAAAAAAGTATGTTTTTGACTTATCTTAAAAGAAAACATTCATAGCTTGGCAACGCTGAATTCGACCCACATACAAATTTAAAGTTGAATACAGAACTCGCAGAGGCTTCATCTGCCACATAAAAAACTTGGGTATTTCATTTAACAAAATTATAATTTTTGATATTACTCTTTTTTGAGACTGTATATTAGAAAATAATTTTTGATTGTAGCAGAGATAAAATTATAAAAGTTTTGTTAAAAAATTTTCTCATAAGTTCAACGGTTTAGTAACTATTTACCACGGGGCTTAGGGACCACCTGTATATATATATATATATATATATATATATATATATATATATATATATATATATATATATATATATATATATATATATATATATATATATATATATATATATAATTAAAAATTATATATATAAAATTTAAAGTATACATTTGAAATCCATCTAAAACCCCCAAATCCCCGTAGCTAGGCTTCTAGAATATTAAAAAACAAAAACGGTAATTGTTTAAAAAACTTTTCTGCTGTTTTGGTTAAATGACAAAATTTTTATAGTCGTATTCTATTCCCTGGGATTAAAAATTTTGGGAAAGGAAAAGTTTTTTTTTTTTTATTTAATTTTAAAATTTTAAAAATTTAAATTTGGGTTTTTTTATAATGGAAAACCCCCTTATAAAAAAAGAAGAAATTATTTTAATTAGTAAATTTTAAAAAGGGGGGCTTTTTAAAGTGTTTTTACTTTGAAATTAAGGGGGAAAAAAAAAAAAGGTTTTTCCAGAATAACCAACCACCTTTTAAAAAATTAAAAAATTTTGTTTATCTTTTTAGCTGTAAAAAAAATAATTTATTTGGGAAAAAAATAAAAATTTAAAATTTTTAAATTATTAAACTATACGAGCCCCCAATTTGTTTTTAAAATTTAAAAAAATAAAATTTTTTTTTATAAATTTATTTAATAAATAAAAATTTTATAAAAATTTTAAAATTTTAAAATAAAATAGCAAAAAACCGTTTTTTAAAAATTTAAAATTTCTCATCTCAAAGAACCCCAAATCCCAATTTTTTTTGGGTTTTGGTAAGAAATTTGAAAAAAAAAAACCCAAAATTAAAAGCTTGACACCCCTTTTTTTTGTTATTAGATATTTAGAACCCTTCATCGTTTATATCGGAAAAAAATATTTATAGTAAAAACCGGTCTCAAAAAAAAGTGGAAATTATTTTTAAGTTTTTATTCCACCGCTAGAAGGGGAAAACTAAGAACGAAATGGAAAACACGGATTATTTAAAAATATGCTTGTGAAATATAGGGAGGGGGGACGAGCGAATGTACATTTAAAAAAATTAATAACTTTTTGGCTTTAACCGATTTTGATAAACTAGGTCTGTTAAAAGAGCTTTTTTCTAGGCTTAAGATAAAATATTGGTATAATATTTTTTTTTTTTATCCCCAGGGAAAATGATTTTATCAAAGTTATTAATTTTGTCAATTTTTTTAAAAACTTTAAATACAATGGTATTATTAAAAATTAAAAAGAGCATAAAAAACAAAGAAACTGGGGAAAAACCCCATTTCGATATCTTAATTAATTTGACCTATTGCCAAAACTGCATTGTCTTCCTTTTTCCCATTTTTAGTGTCAGATTAAAACCGCGTTTTTATCGAGAATGCCATGACAACAAAAAACCATTTGTTGTTCTGCAAATATTAAATAATATCAATAATATCCTTATTATTAGTTTATTATCGATTTAATAACAGCATTCATAATTACACGGCTCGTGGATAATAATAGCTGATTATTATCTACGGGCTTTGGCTAATTGTATCTTTATTGTGCGGGAATAGGATGCACATTTCCAGTTCCTCTTAAACGGGTTGTCAAACTTATAAACCCTTTTTTTATTAAAATGCTGTCATTCGTAATACCTTATGGTATATTGTCTCGCCGCAATAGGGACATTTAAAAAAATTTCAAAATAAAGGGCGAGCATATCGTATGCTTCGGCCTACTAATAATAATAACGATGAACTGCGATAAACAAGAACTAAATTTAAAATTATCAGGTTTGACAAACAATGTACTTGTTTGTCATTTTTTGTCGTGCCTGTTTTCTGTGATTTTTGACGTTCCGGCACTCTCAATAAAGACGCCGCGTTAATTATTATCTGACAGCTTAAAATAGGAAAGGATACGAGTAATGCAGTTTTTCGACAATAACTCGAGAATTAATTAAGATATCGAAGTGCAGTTTCCTCCAGTTTCTTTACTTTTTTATGCTCTTTTTAACGGACTTATAATAATAATACCATTGTATTTAAATTTTTCGAAAAAAATGACAAAATTTATAACTTTGACACAAATCAGTGTCTAGGGATAAAACAAAAAAATACATTTATTATACTAATATTTTATCTTAAGCCCTGGTACAAGCTCTTTTAAAAGAAATCTAGTTTATCAAAATCGGTTAAACCGAAACAAAGTTTCGTTCAATTTTTTAAAATGTACATTCGCTCCTCCCCCCTCCCTATATTTGACAGGATAGGGAAAAAGGCTTAAAAGAAAAAAGTTTCCCTATTTTACATAGTTTGTGAGAGTTTCGTTCAATTTTTTTCAATGTACATTCGCTCCTCCCCCCTCCCTATATTTGAGGGGATAGGGAAAAAGGCTTAAAAGAAAAAAGTTTCCCTATTTTACATAGTTTGTGAGAAAACTATTAACGACATAAGTTAATAAGGCATATTTTTAAATAATCCTTGTTTTTAATTTTGTTCTTTTTTTACGCCCTCTAGAGGCAGAATTAAACATTTGAAACTAATTTCCAGTATTTTCTCGAGGCCGATTTTAATATAAATATTTTTTTCCGAAAGTTATGCGATAAAGGGTTCTAGACATATCGTCGGAGGACGACCTTATCGGGATACCCTGTATATATATATATATATATATATATATATATATATATATATATATATATATATATATATATATATATATATATATATATATATATATATATATATATATATATATATATATATATATATACGTATTCTCTCGGCAAGCAAAACTTTTTACAAAAAATGACTTTTCCTTGAAAAATTAAATTTTTGGTACGTTTGCCCTCTTGTCTACCCATCGCTATACCTATAGCTATATGTTTAAAGAGTAAACACTGAACACTTTTTTCTTACCTCTAAAAAGTTTATGCACGTCTTTTCTTTTTTCATTATTTTAAGGTATGCTGATAGGCTGCTATGAAAATCCTAAAATATAAGCCCTTTATCCAGTAGGAACAACATAATTATAAAAAAAAATGGATTTTGATGAATCCAACGGTACAAGCTTAGAGTGGGAAGAGGTAGAGCCATTTAATCCCTATGATATTAAGCTTAGTATGGTCGAATCTATATATTACTTTGTACAGAGATATTTGATATGTATCGTTAAAATGACTTTGTGTATTTTCATTTTGGCAAATAACTCACTTCTAGTTTTTGTAATTTTAAAATTTAAAAGACTTCAAACCAAAACTAATTATATTATACTTAATTTAGCTGTATCTAGCTTGGGTTTTAGTGTTTTAACTACAATATTAAGTCTAGTCGAATCTTTTTGGTTCTCTACTTCATATCGTGATACTTTATTTTGTGTAATTATTGCTACAACTATGCATCTATTTGTTAATATTTCTCACCTTTTAGCCTTACTTCTGGGTGTTGACTGGTTTATTTTAGGAAACTTTAAAAATATCTTGAACATATACCAAAAGGTTTATAAGTGGCTAATTGCGTTAGCCTATTTAATACCTTTAATTAAATTGTTAATCATTCTTAATTTATATCAACACCATCACGAAAGAATTGGTGTAAGTGCTGACTTTGTTTTCATATTATATGGCATAAGTATTTTTGCAATTTTCATAATTAATGGTATTAAATATCGAAGGACATATACTACTGATGAATCTTTAAAAACAGTATATGCTTTACATGTTTCGAATGTTTATTTTTTAATGTGGTTACCTCTTTTCCTTATGTTATTACTTTATCTCTTAATAATCAATACATTAAGTGTACCATATTCAGTGATAATAATATTAGCTTTAATAACTTATGTTTTAGAGATAACAGCATTTGTAGCTCCCATTGCAATTGTAGTAATGTTGAGAAAACTAGATAAAAACTTTAAAATGTCTTATGATATTATATTTAAAAAATCTGTGCGTAATTATATGCAAGCAGATGATAATGAAAATATAGATGATAATCTTGTTGTCGTAAGTTAGTTATTTTTTACTTATTTTAAGCATTTTATTAAAATAAATTGTTTGTGTTATTAAAGAAGTTTTTCTTTAGGCCAGTGGCTTCAAACTTTTTAGCCTAAGGGCTAGAGATGTGAGCCGCGAATATTTTCAAGCGAAGAATGCGAATTTTCGCGAAAATTCGCTGCTATGTTCGCCCGAATATTCGCATTTAAATTACTGCCGCTATCTCCATCTTACTGCTGATTTCGTAACTGATCGCATATTGTTCTTCTTTTTTAAATTGCGCCTGTTTATGCTCAATTGGTCATTTTGCAACAACAGTGATTAAATCGCCATCTGTTTTTAACATCTTTCAATTGGGATTGGAGTGACTGGGCTGTGGGGGAATCTCAGAATTGTTTTGTTTTGGGTTTAAACACATTTTGGCAAGGTAACATATTTACTTGTGGCACAGCATAACTAACAGGCCGCACGATCTCTCTTTGGCGGCGCTTTTGATATTTTTAAACACAAAAGAAATGCACACGAAACAATTCAAATAAAGGAGACAGATAATTTCCCAGCAAAATGGCAACTGAACCTGCGCGAGGAAAATGACCGTATTTTTCTGCCAATTTATGAAATCGTGCTGCTCTTTGTTTATTATGCCTTGATACCACGATCGGTATGTTTGGTTTTGATTACCTAGCAAAAAGTTTTTATTTGTTTCCGAGCATGGAGCCTAAAGATAAGGAACACCATCTCTGGGTTACAAAATGGCCCTCAAATTGCAGTAAATTAAGATGACGCTGGTGTTCTAGAGGACCGTTTTTAAACTTCACTTTATTAAAATGTTAATGAGTATAGTAGTATGGTGTTTATTTTAACTTGTACACAAAACTAGTTTTGTTTTGTCTGTTTTTTAAGTACATATTGTTACGTTGTCTTGTCTGTAGAGCCTGTTGATCTGTTAGCAAAAATTAAAACAAAAAATACATGAGTTAATTTTTGTTTCCTGTTGTTTATTCCTCGAAAATAAATAGCGTGGGAGCTCTAGTTAAAGCCCTTTAATGTTTGTCTCCAATTTCGGTTTTAAAAAAATGTTTGCGAACGATCTTAAATTTCTGGAAATTTAACATTTCTACTGAGGGCCTTACTGACTTATCCACCAAATTTCAAGGGCCAAGATCTCGCTTAGTGCATTATATCAACATATTGTGGCTTTGCATTATGCGCAATTTTTTTGTCGGGAGAAGCTGGCGTCAGTATTGTCAGATCAATTTTTTGCAAAACAGTTCATGGTCCAACAAAAAAGTTAAAAAAAATACCTCATTTTTCTCTGCATAATCAGACTAAAATATTCAACTATTAACTAAAAACATTGATTTTTAGTTTTGCTAATATAAATGCAGTTCAATGAATGTTAATCGTAACGCTTGTCTTTTAACATAATAAAAGCGGACAGTTAAGTAAGTGAATAGAAGTAGGTTAAATTTATTGTTATTAGGAGTAAAAAAATTACTAAAAAATTGCAACTAAACGTATTAATATTGTTTTCGTAAAAAAAAACAACAATATAGGAGGCTTTGATCCGTTGAGGTTATTATTCCAACAAATGCGGAAAGCTATACTTTCCTGCACTCTACTGCAGACACCCAAACGTCTCGAAGTGGAGTGCGGGAAAAATAAATTTTAAACAACGCAACGGCTGCGAATTTTAGTATGGTTTCATGTACCTATTATTTCTTTGTCTGATGATTCCATTTTTTGCTTATTACTCGTATTTATCCGGTCAAGTAAGACCGAAAATTAGGACTCTTGCGTAAATTCACAAAAAGCTGAAAATTTACATGAACGTTAGGGATACCATTATAATGAAATTGTGAAAAGTCCCCATCGATCCTATGTGTGTAAAAAAGTTTGCATAAGGTCAGATAAAGTTTGCGAAAATGAGTTTTTGGATTTTTTGGCGAAACGGTTAGTTTTATGATAAAAATGGGGAATATTTAAAGTCACGCCAACTTACGTCGTTTGCACATCAGTTTAATAGAAAAACTGTTTTAAATAAAGATAATTTTTTCTTTATACCACCATCACTTGCACGACAATTTTTAAACAAATCAGCGAATAAATAAATTTTAGCGACGGATAAAAATGGAGATTGCACAACAAGATAATGCATTGCACGACAAAAAGACAAAATGTTATGACAAAAATGAAATTAGCGATTAAAGTGGTGTTTTAAACGTCAATAAAAGGCAAAAAATAGTACAAAAATGTATTGCACGACGTAAAAAAAACATATCAAATAAAAATATATAACGTAAAAACAAATATTTTGTGAAAAAAAATTAATTAATAAAAAAACAGATTTTTAAACGAAACATTTTCTAAATGTAAAAAGTAAATATACTTATTTTATTTACTGAAAAAATTGAAAGAAATATCTTCCTTTCAATTTTTATTTGACAATTAAAGCTTTCTTACTTTTTTGTCCCAGTGGTATTAGTTTGGCTGCATTCGGTACATCAACCAATTTTAATCGGATCTTTATACCCAAAACATGCTTACACTTCAAGTGTTTCAAAAAATAAGGACATGTGCATTTTGATTGACTTAAATCTACATAGTTAATAGTAATAACCCAAATGCTGTAATTGTATTTTTTAAAATCATTAAACGTTTCCCATTTACCTTGCATTTCTTTAAATTCAGGAATCAGCTGAGTGGTGATTAAATTAGCATTTGATTTTGAACAGGTATAAAATAGTTGGCAAACTCCATGCTTACTTTCTTGTAAAACTTTCTTATTTGACATTGCCCATTGGTAGGCATTGGTCCATTGTTGCAAAGATGTTGAAGAAATTTCACAAAACTTTTTAAAATTTGGACATTCAGGAGCTCTCTCTTTTGACCATTTAGTTAGTAGGTCCAAAACACTATTTAAGAATTGGCCAACTGGAAGCCTTTCTCTTAGTGTATGTTCTTTTTTAATAACAGAGTTTGTTGCTTCAAGTCCATTGTTAGTGCTGGGGTATCCGAGAGCAATTCCTTCGTACCAATTTGAATTCCGCTGCAACCACTGCTTATTAAAGTAGTCAATAAATTTTTTTATCTCTATATCGTCTGTCGCCCTCCATTTTTCCAAAAATAGTCTGGATGCTGTAATAAATGTAGTTTCGTTCTTACATGTTTGTAAAGCATAAATATCTTGTTTTATATGTTGACATTTGTCTTAATATTTTAAAATCATTTTATATTTTGCTTTACGTGAAAGCATTATCATTAGGTTTGCCAAAAATATTGTAAATCCTGGTTTTCGTAATCAGCATAGGTTGAGTTCCACTTATCATCATTGCACGGATCCTAAATAAAACAAAATCAGCAAAACTTTTCGTTTTACAAAATATTAAATTGAAAATATTTTCATAGCCCAATATACAATAATTCAAACTATTTTAAAATGCAATTTTAAACGATTTAAAATTTTCCAAAACATGTTTATAGCTTAAAGCAAATTTTTGTCATGAGTTGACTCATGCCAACTTCATATTCGAAATTTTAAATCCCCAAAAGTTTTACCCCTTTATGCAATAGACTAGGTAGTGTACAGTAGACCTACTCCACGGTCTATTTTTATTAAATCCTAGTAGAATAAAAGGTCTTCTCATTTAATATCTATGATACCCATTTTGTGAAGCGTAATATTACCCTCTAATGTATTTACTTTTATATCAGCATTGTCTGCAATATATTGAATAAACGTGCCACTTTCTGGTGGTAAGATATGAGGTGGACGATGAAAAACTGTTGTTGCCTTGTGTACATCATAGTTTTATTATAAGAAGCGCACATAACAAAGAACGAAAAAATTTGTATGAGACGTTTTGAGGCAAATCGTCGATGAAAAAAAAACTGCGAGTCCCAATTGTAGCTTGGACTTAAAAGACCAAGGGCAAAAAGCAGTCATATAGCTATGACTAATGTTTGTACATACTAATTTTGTTCTAAATTGAACCGTTATTTTTTTTAAATTATTTCTTTCAAAAAATAAGTCAGTGACTCTGGAACATGACTATTTATAGCTTTAAACATACGACCTAGTGGGGGGTAATGAAAATTATCGATGACTACAGATTAAATGTCTTCCCGTACGATGCCTTAAAAACAGTTTTTTTACTTTTTAATGTACAACCAGAATCTTAGGATCTTCTTTTATTGAATTCCGTGTAGATAAAAATCGTGAGTTACTTACGGCTAGAAGATTCTGTAGGATAAAAAATAAGTAAAATAGGTTTTCTCTGGATCTCATTTAGAAAACAAAATTATTTATTAGTTTATGTAAAAATCTCTACATAATATATTTTGTAAGAAAAAGGGATATCAAAAGAAAAAAATCTCTACTTTCCAATAAGTTTCATGAAAGCCATGGAAACACAGTTACTTCTTTTTATTCATAAATCATTTACATTTCCTTAAAAATTTTTGAATAAACTGCTACAAGGCATGACTCTTAGATGATAGCTCTTGGAAGAGAACTCCCAAAAATTTCGATCACTTAAATAGACGGCTTTGAAGTGGCGCCATCTGTTTTTCCATATTAAATCAGATGATATAAAATCTAAATATTCTATGATAGTTTCGTTTAATAACCAACAATGTTGGGCAAAAAATAACAAATTAAAAAAAACAGTGAGAGTATAGTTAGTTTAAATTTAACATTTGATGATGTCAATTTATACATGGTAACAAAGAATTGTGGAATTTTGAACCTAACCTACTATTCATTGCGCAAACTCCGCAGGGTCTTTTCCTCTATCCCCGCTGCCCTGCACGCTGGACAATTTTATTCTACAGCATTGGCCTTCCATAAACCTTCAAACTTCCTTGATTTTTCCCAGTTCCGTCAGCTCTGTCGAAGTATCGAAACATGCAGGTATTTTACGGCACCTTTTAGACAAACCAGTAGTGCCACCACGGAACTTATACAGGGTTAGTAAAAAGTACCTCACAGCTTAATCTTGAAAACCGCTAAAGCTACGTTTGCAAAATTCTTGGGAGTTGTGAGCATGCGGAATTAAACAGTGATGTCGCCACTGCAGCCAGATTTCCAAGTTTTGTGCTACACATAATCTCTTGAAAAATCTTAAATGGAATGTCTATCGACTTTAAAAATATTCTTTTTCGGCCGGGAATCGAACCTAGGTCGCCTTCGTGAAAGGCACAGACTGCCCACGATCGGAGGTACAGGGTCTTCCAACGAGAACTGAACAGGATAGTAACAGGATTTCATCATATTTAAAATTAAAAAATGAAATATCTTTTGTATTTTTTCTCGTAAAATTTTGAAGATTGTTTGAATTAAAACTTAGATATAAGATAAGATTACCATTTTCTTAATATATTTATTGGTTAGCTTTAAAAATGTGTCCTTTTTTTGATGTTTTGATAAAAATAATTTTTATTCATATTAAGTGACAACAGAATTAATTTTGACTTTCATCAATATTTATTAAAAGTAGTAATAAAAGCTAGACCGACATATTGACTTTCTGTGTTTTGGCATTTCAGATATTTATTATCTTTTTGTATTTACCAATTTAAATCGCAAATTTTTAATATAAATTAAATTGGTTCTGTTGTTAATAAAAATGAACCAATAAATAAGATGTCCAAATTAAAAAATATAAATTGTACGTATTTTTCGTTTCAACTCAAACCATTTTCTCAAGTGTATTTGCGGATTCTATGCGTGGGAAAAATACACCACAAGATGTTCCCAAGACATAAAAATAATACACTAGCGGGACTGCTAATCCGAACTAATTGGGACCGAACCCTGTTCGGATTAACGAAAATTCGGATTAGGCGGAATTTTGTCACACAATGCAATATTATTGTCTTTTTAAGGCATATTTAGCGTCTGATGTGTAAAATATTAAAGGTCAGACGCTAAATACACCTTTATTATTTAACAATAGATGGTGTAAAGCCGATTTAGTGCATTGAGTTAGAAGAAGATCACTGACTTTAAATTGTGCTAGTCAATAATTTGTAAGTGTTTAACAAATAAAAAAATTATGATTAGAATTTGTTAGTCAATGTACCACGTTACTTAAAAAAAAATGTTTTTTATAATTTTTTTTTGCCCTGGCCCTGTTCGGATTAGCTCTAGTGTAATAACAGACAACGGGTATTTGAAATTACGTATTTATTAAAACGTGTTATTACACTGTCAAAATCATAAAACAAATTTATTAAGACTATTAACTTATAGTTTATATTTAAGTGTAACATAACATATGACAAATTCTAATTTAAACTTTTCAATTCTTATCTCAGTACTAATCAAATAAGGTATTCTTCTACTAGCTAATAACAAAAGGAACAATATTTGGAATAAAATACATAAATAAGATAAACACAAAAACAATCCGCTCTGCTTTTATATAACTATATTGGTATTCCTTTGTAATCAGTGGCGGCTTTTTAATAAGAGCTGCGGAGCTTCAGCACTGCCAAAAATTTTTCATTTTTAAATGTATGGGTAATCCAATAATCTAAGTTTTTTCTTTATTCATTATCTATATTATTTGACGTGTTAAATACTCCTTAAACTATACTCTATATGTACGAACTCATTGGCTATGCACGCATCACACAATCGTTCGCAGCACGAAACCTAACGTCACTCCTGTTAAAAATGAAAAATCGCGACAGTATTTAAATTTGGCCCTGAGCCCACCAATCAGAGGGGCGAAAACTATTTAGCTTCGTTTTGCGGGGAATTGCAGCCTGGTGGGTGTCTTCTTAAACCTAGATTCATATTTTTGTATTTTTACCGTATAAAATTGTTTACCTATAAATAATTGGATCAATTAAAAAACTTATTCCCTAATTTTTTTTTCTATCCCGATGGTTTAGGGTTACAGTTTAAGACTAATTTAGTTTTTATGTTTATTTTAAGTGTTAGGTGAATAATCGTTTTTTATTTATTTTAAAAGAATGACAATGGTCGTTCTCTTTTTATTAGGGCAGGCGATATAATCACTTTTTTATCGTTGTTGGTTGTGGATATAATTACTTTTTGGTATTTTGACGATTTTGGTTGTTCGAAATAGATATTTCAACAAAGCAGCTAAGCAGTTTGATACGGTAAGTCAATAGTGTTTAGTTAATTATATGTAGTTGAGGTACATGAACAAAAGCAAATATGTCAGGCAAACGCAAACATATTGAGGTAGCACATTTTAAAAGTATTTAACCATTTATGTTTCACCGTAGTTGTGAGCAGCACTGTTTAGTTTTAAGGTGACGAGCCACCACTGCTGTATAATATATCAAATATAGCATAAAATGATCCTAACAATGATTTTTTGCGATTAGGTATGTTGTAATTCCGATTTGTATTAGATAGGGACACAAGTGAATGTTCCCAGATATTACATTGACTGAAAGACATGCGCTACTCGGTTTAGTTATTTCTTTGTATAACATTAAACACAGTACAGCCTTTGATAATCCGGATATTTAATACATAGTACCGACTCAAATGATACATGGTTTCAACTGTATGTTGAATATATTATGAAAACGACCAAATAAGGCACCGAGAAACTCATTGCACTGATTATGATTTCTACCTTTTTTGTTAGTAAAACAATGGGCTACCCTGCTTTTATCTAATAAGAACGTTATTTGTTTACAGCATATTAAATATAGTACAGACGATAATCCGGATCCCCAACGATGTAATCCAGATACTTGTTTAAATGCACAAGGTACATTGCAATCATATTTTTTATTTACTTTAAATATGAGCGTATGGTTATTTTCTGAAAGCGAGTGTGACCAAAAAAAAGGCAAAATAACACATCAACTTCCTCAAATAGACCTTATGTACTGTTTCAAGCTTTTTTAAAACCACTTACTTACCTATATTAGGTACTTTATAATCCCGATTCTTATTCGTTTCGGATAAGGGCGGGTTGTTAACTTTTAAATATCAAAAAGGCCTAATAGTACTTACTTCGCTGAAGAAACATAAACAGCAATCCAGATTTTTTAATAACTTAAATAACGCGTGTTATCAAATATACCGAGTCGAGTCTGTACTTTATTTACTCTAAAAACAGAGCGAATTGATTTTTTTGCATATAGGATGCCAACATAACTATAAAATATAAAAAAAATAAGTAACTAAAAAAAAATTCTTTTAAACGACAACATTGTTAGTATTCTACCTATATTATAAACATACTTAGAAGTATTTGACTCTGATATACTTCGCAACACCTATTGTCGCTAAATTTTTTGCTTCAACCATTCTTTTATCTTTTGTCTCAAGTACCTGAAAAATATAATTCAATATTAAAAAAATTATATACAGGCAAGCTTTCAGTGTTACTAAATTAAAGTTTATGTTTCGTCTGGTTTTTTTTTTATCAACACGAATAATTTTACACCTGGTTTTTTCTTTTTAATTCAAGGTAGTTCACAAAATGGTGGAAATATAAATTGATCACAAAAAAGGTACAGGTAAATTGCGGAGAGGCCACCCCTCAGGAAGGAGGTAAACTATGGAGAAGCAAATATGTACCTATTCGTATTCAGATATTAAAATGAAAGTCCGTTTACGATATATAAAAAAATATTTACACACAAACTATATTTAGTCCTAAAAGAGAGCAACCATCTGTTATAGAAAAACTCCCAATTTTATAGTAATATATTTAATGCAAATCCATAAGCAAACCTTTCATTACCGAACAATATGGTTAAAAGAAACGACAGCACAACTATTCAAAGTAACCCAACAACACACAAAAACGGCCGAGTGATGATCGCGTTGTTAAATTTAGCAATGGACTTAGCGATTGTTAAAATTTAACAACGGTTTAGAATATCTAACAAAATGTCAGATTTTGACAGGTTGCCTACTAAAATCATTGAATAACACTGACAATGACGTTTTGTTAAACATTCTAAACCGTTGTTAACTTTTAACAAATTGCTAAGTCCATTGTTAAATTTAAGAACGCGATCATCACTCGGCCGAAATTGTAGTATTTTCTAATGTTAATAAAATGATACGTAACTAAACCTCAATAGTCGTTTGATTTAAAAAAATATATATATATTTTTTTAATAATTTGTTAATAAAGATAAAAATAGTAAGTAGCATAATTATGTATAATTTTACTTAGCATCCAGTGGCATACTTAACTTTTTTTTATTTGCAGTTTTAAATTTTCTAATAAATGGGACACCCTGTATATTAGCTGACTATTTTTTTCCCAGTAAAATTACCTATCTATTTATATAACACACTTTATTTTTAAAAATTGGTTATTTCTCGAATATTAAGGAAAACCTCATAGGATTTAAATTTACATCCTGTATAAAAACTACATTGCAATAAACTAATTCCTAAGTTGATTACTATTATAAAAATAATAAATATTTATTTAAATTATTGGCTAATTGCCCTTTTTTTACTCATTCTTAATATCAATTAAATTAGTACACATTTTGTTTAATAGAATGCAGGTTGGCTTAGAACCAAATGATCACTGCAATATTTTGTAGGATATTTAAGCAAGAAACAAGAATTACATACGGCCAGCTTTTTGCGTCCTTTCAATCTCGGTTTAGATAAAATGAGTTTGAAAACTTAAAATATATAATATTAATAAAGTTTATATTGAGAGCGAAAAAAGTACAAATACTTTACAGATGCATTTTACTAGATATCAAGAAAGAAAGCAACCAAGCATTAATACTTTTAAAGACTAGAGGGAAAAACCTAGTGGCCTATGGATCATTAAAAAAAATAAATAAATAGATGATAAATAAATAATAAAATAATAAAAAATAATAATACATATTTTGAAAAATGTAAAACAGCCTGTATCTCCGAGACGAATAAAGATACCCGCGATCTGACCGTTAAATTTAATTTTGTCGAAAATAATTTCTCGCATTTAAAATGGAAAACCCGCATTTTAACTTTTGTTTAAACTTGTTAACATTAAGGATTTTTTTTTATCTTTGGACAGCCCACGAAGGCTGATGTCTAAGTACTAAAGTACCGAGGGTGTCTTAACAGTGGTGAGAGGAAGTTTGTTAACACGGGACTTATATATTTGGAAACAGAGTGAAGAAGGAAAAACTTCTGCGGGTAGCAGGTTCCAAAGTCTGGACACTCTGGGGATGAAGGAACGAAGATAGGGGAAAGTTCCGGGCCTCCTAGGTGAACTGTAAAAGGATGCATAAAAGTTGCACTACGTGTTGCTCTGTTGAGAGCTGCCACAGGGCAGGGGGAATTATACTGGCCAACTTCTCCGAGCAGAAGCCGTGAAAATACCTATAGAAGAGCGACAGATCTCCTATAGCTCGACGGTTTGTAAGAGGAGGAAGCCTTTCTGTAGGCGTGGGATCATTAATAAGATGAACGCCTCTTTTTTGAATGGAGTCCAGAATGTGTTGTAGGAGACGCCATTCCCCAGACATAAGAACAATATTCTAAAGAGGGTCTGATTTGGGATACATACAAAGTATACAGATTGAAAGAAGAGAAATACTTTCTGGCTCGGAAAAAGAATCCAAGCTTTTTTGAAGCTGCCGAGGCTATGGATGTAATTTGTTTGTGCCAGTCGAGGTTGTTCTCAAAAGTAACGCCGACAAGATTAAACTTTTGTTCTGCAGAACTTGGCCGCTCATATGCAACGAATGAGTATTGGCAGACTTTTTTCGCGACAGCGAACATGACTGTGTTTTTAAGGCAATAAACTGAACAAGATTTTTGGCACCCCATCCAAGATAAGTTTGAGGTCTTGTGAGAGAGACATCCTCATTGACCTATGCTTGGTTCCCAAATCAGGCCTATTGACTGGCTTAAGAAATTGAATGTTAGAGTGGAGGGTACTATCGTCAGCAAAACAATGAATGGGATTAATTGTGGAAGAGACAAGATCGTTAATGTGTAGAAGAAACAGAGTGGGTGCCAGTACTGAGCCCTGGGGAACCCGAGCATTAACCTGGTAAAAGCTGGAAGAATGACCATCTATAGTAACCGATATATGTCGATTAGAAAGGAAACCGGAGAGCCAAGAGCAAAGCTTAGGTGGAAGGAGGTGGTAAGAAGGAAGTTTGTTAAGAAGCCCGTCATGCCAGACCTGATCGAAAGCTTTGGATATGTCAAGAGCAACGATCTGGGATTCACCAAGAAACTCAAGGGACTTGTTCCAGTTGTGTGAGACAAAGGAAAGATCAGCTGTGGATCTTCTGTGACGGAATCCATACTGTCTATCATGTAAGATCTTGTATTTTTCCAGATACTTCAAGATTTGGGAATTGATAAATTTTTCCATTACTTTGCAGATAACAGAAAGAAGAGATATACGTCTATAGTTAGAAGGGAGAGTTTTGCATACTTTTTTTGGGGACACGTACAGCTTTCCAGCTCACCGGGAAAATGCCCGTATCGTAAGAGATTCGAAAGAGGCGAGTTAGGATGGGTACAAGCTCGGGAGCACATTTTTTTAAGACGATTGCTGGTATGCCATCCAGCCCAGATGATTTTTTGGTATTTAGAGAAGAAAGAATACGCTTGATCTGTTTGACTTTAAAAGTGATATCGGACATTTTATGAGGAACAGGGGCAACTCTTGAAAGAGGAAGATTAATAGGAGGATCAAGGTTATAATTGGCAGCAAATTGTTTAGCAAATAGTTCAGCTTTTTCTTTAGAGGTAGAAACAATTTTATCTTCAAAGATTAGGGGTGGAAAAGAATTTGTGCAGAAGTTTTGACTAAAAAATAGTTAATAAACAAAACTACAAGTAACCAGGACTAACTTTACTACTACAACATAAAGAAGTTAAAAATACGCTATTTAATTCGGCAACGTCGCGGATTTCCCAGCGGTGTGCATCCACTCGTAGTTGTAGCATGTGTACCCTGTGGTTTACCCCACTTCTATATCTATCTCTTTTTCCCTTACCTCATAATAGCCCAGCTGTGGTGTCGGTAGTCAATAAAATGACCTATGAATAGAATACCGGGTCTGTGCGTTCTAAGACGGCTTTGATTCCAACATTTCAATAAATAAATATGAAATGTATGGTAAGTTTAAAACTTATTAGCCTTTAACAGATGGTCTAAATTTAAAATTTTTTCTAGTATAGCCTTACAATATGAGAATAATTCAAACAATTTTAGTAGTAAACTAAATTTCGGAAAATATGAAATTTACTGTTACCATGATGTTATGAAAAAAATACAATCGATCTAAGAAAACAAGTTTTTTTATAAAAATTTGTGATTTAATGCATGATAAAAGTGCCCGCTTAAAAAATCTATCCTATACAAATCATACATACCCATTTGATTTCTTCGAAATGAGAAATTAATTTGTCAAGTCTTTCCAATTCATGTCTAAATGTAACTTCGACACCTTTGGATGTTATCCAGTTATTTTCTTTCCACTTAGCCATCCACTTGGTAACACAATTGTGTGTAAATTCTGAATCTGTGTATACTTTCATTTTCTTCATCCCTATGGTAATAACAAGTTACAAACAAAAATCTGAGAGTAATTATAAAATTATTTTTGTAAAGTTAGTCTTTAAACGCGTTTTATTATTTCAAAAAGCCATTTAACTTCTCTCGGAAAAGATAAGTATCGTTGACGCAAAAAAACTAATCCTGAGATATTTGCGGACATTAGATTTAGAAAAACATGGTTTTTTACACGGCTTTACGGAGATAGAGACAATTCCATCTGCAGTTTAAGCTTGTGCTAACCTCAAAACAATGTTTATTTGACAAAAGTTGATATTTTTCACGCACATTAGACTTGTACAGCGTTATCCTACGAGAATTAAACAGGACTGCATTTGCAAACAAAAGAAATATTAAATAAAATTAACATTTTCTTAATAGACACCTTCATTATTGGATTGTTTTTGTCCATACGTTTTTTCATAAAAGGGATTTCAAATTCACTTTTAGTAACAACAGAATTAATTTAATTTACATGAGAAATATGCGATTTAAATTAGAAAATAAATACCCAAAAGACCAAAACAGGTCCACGGTCCACTGTTTATTACCACTGTTAATACATAGTGGTAACAGTGAAACAAATTTAATATCAACATTGTTAAGAAAACAATTATACCTGTTACTTTTGGCGGCTTTACCGCCATTATTTTCAAAGCAAGTCTGGTGTAAGTTCCTTTTTTGTTTCTCATGACTTGTTTCTAAAATAATTTAGTAATCAATAATCCCGGACCAATTTCTTGCAACGGCGCTTTTTATCATGTAAATATTTTGTTTCTTTGAATAAACCCTTTTAATTTAAGATTACGTTTAATGATTTTGTATTCGGCAGAGCTGGGACGGATCCTTCAAAAAAGGAATCGATTTACGGATCCGGATCCTCGTAAAGGAATCGAATCACCAATACGAATCACGATTCTTTTTTTAAGAAAAAAATGAATAGAATCCAGGGAATCGATTCCTATTGATTGGATCACGAATCTGGATCATATCTTTAGATTTATACTTACAAATGGTAACTACGATACGAATGATACTACATAATCCAGATGATAAATCAAGCGTCAAAGATTTTAGCACGTAGCCTGAGCTGCGAAATATAATTTTAGCCTCATTTTAAAGTGCTGTAACTCTAAGCCAAATTAGTTTTAAGTAAATATTCTTCAAATTTGAATATGGTACTTCTGAGATCATCATGAAGCCACCCTTAAATGGAACATTTTTAAAACTATTCCAAAACTTGCGATGCTAAATCTTCATAAGATTTTTTAAATTTGGTTCTTGAGATAACCTTAAGCACTTATAAATGGGACATCTTATTGTAATTTTACAGGAAGTTTTACAAGTACCTTTTAATAATTTCTCTGCTTGCGAAATATAAAAATGTATTAAAGTTTTAAATTTATTTTTGTAAGACACCTAAATAATAATATTAATTAAATGTCCCATTTAAAAGTCCCTTAGGGTTATCTTAAGGAAACATATTAAAAAATTATTAAGATCAAACAATAAAAATTATTAAGATCAAATGCAAGTAAAATTTATGCCCGTTTTTGGATACCAGTCTTTGGTTACGAAAAAAAATGTTTCATTTAAATATTTGTAAATGTAAACTGTTTCCTTATTTAAAGATTTTATAAGGCAGATGGTTTAAGAATTTTTATCTTTATCTCTGAAAATGAATGTGATGCTGATAAAGAATCTAAGGTAAAAATTTGTAAATTTAAAATGAGAGATTCAAAATGGTGGATTTTCAGATTTACATATTTGCCTCAAATACAGAATACAAGGGTTTTGGAGGGTGCTAGGTCATAATTTGGAAATTTGAAATGGCGGATGTTGGCATTTATAAACCGCTTTGTCTCAAATAAGAAATATAAAAAATCGATTAATTTTGGAATCGGATCCTTCTAAAGAGGTCTCGATTCCGGATCATGGATCCTATTTTCAAAAAGTAATTGATTTCAGCTCTAGGATCCTTAAAAAGGAATCAATTCCTGGTTTCATGGTACTCATCCTGTATATTTATATTGTAAATTTATAACAATATGAAATAAATGAAATGAAATAAATAATTAACAATAAACGCTAGATTGGCATAATACTGACTTTTTGTTTGGACATTTGTTGTTACCTTCTTCTATTATCTGATCTAATTAGCAAATTTCTCATATGGGTTAAAGTAAACCTGTGTTACTAAAAATAGATACAAATTTTTTTAATTAAAACATATTTTAAAAAATGAGATGTTTTAAAAAACGAAGCAATAAATAAGGTGTCCATTAAAAAAAAATATTTTAGGTCGTATCTCTTTTGTTTTAATTCAAATAGCTTTCTTAAGTATTCTTTTGTGTTCTACAGAAAAAAAATTATACACAGTAAGCCCCAAATATGGTCCTATTCAGCCCGTACAGAGAGACCCTGTATGAAAATAAATAAATAAATAAAAAATAAATAATAAAAATATATATATATATATATATATATATATATATATATATATATATATATATATATATATATATATAATAATATATATATATATATATATAATATATATATATATATATATATATATATATATATATATATATATATATATATAGGGTGATTCATTAGAAAACGTTAATACTTTAGGTACGTATTCCGGGTCCGAAAATAAACATAAAAGTCTATACAAATACGGGTCCGCAAGGCCTTCGTTTCCAAAATACAGGGTGTTAAAGTTTTTATTTAATTTTTCTCTTTTTTACATAAAATCTATGATAATGTAAATATTATTTTAAACAATCACAAATTTTTGGTACGGCACTGTATTACATTATTAAGTAAATTAAATAAGTGTCTTGTCATTTTTACGTCAAAAAGGTATACCTGTTAAAAGTCGATATGAGCAACCGTTTTCGAGATATTTGGATTTGAGATAAATAAACAAAATGTATAATTAAACGATATGTATTTTAATTTTCAATAAAATTATTGTTCTTAACTTATGTTTAGCAAAACAACAAAAAATTTTTAAAAAAATATAAATAAAAACTTTAACACCCTGTATATCGGAAACGAAGGCCTTCATGACCATATTTGTATAGACTTTTATATATATATATATATATATATATATATATATATATATATATATATATATATATATATATATATATATAATAAAACTTAGTCCACAGATTCGAGTGCATGCATGGGATCTCGAAACCGTAAGAGATACGAAGTCGTTAAATATGGCAAGTTGCGCATTTAGGTGCCTCACAACATGCCGAGTAGAACGTTGTAAAATTCCGAGTACTTCCGGAGATATCCGGAAAAAACCGAAATTTGCTGATTTCGTTTTAATATTTTTCTGACGTTATTTAAAGAGATATGGAAAAACAAAAGACACTCATGGCCACTTTTTAAGGTCTACAAAACAGCGTTAAGAGATTTTCCGTACGACGTTTCGTTTTCGTTAGACCATCATCAACTTTATTTTTTTAAATGCGGCACTCAATTGTTTATTGTATTTTTTTGAAGCAGTTAAAATTCCACTTACAATGATGTATAACACTTAATATTTTTCTGTTAAATAAACATATTTTCCATAAGAGACAATGAGTAAGACAAGGAACGGACATCATTTCTTATAGGGGCATTCCATATTTGTTAATAAATATTAAGTGTTATACATTTTTGTAATTGGGATAATAAAGGGGTTCAAAAAAATTAAATAAAAAACCCAGGTCCGTATTTAAAAAAATTAAGTTGATGATGGTCTAACGAAAACGAAACGTCGTACAGAAAATCTCTCAACCCTGTTTTGTAGAGCTTAAAAAGTGGCCATGAGAAAGTGTCTTTTGTTTTTCCATATCTCTTTAAATAACGTCAGAAAAAAATTAAAAACAAAATCAGCAAATTTCGGTTTTTTTCGGATATCTCCGGAAGTACTCGGAATTTTACAACTTTCTAATCGGCATGTTGTTAGGCACCTAAATGCACAACTTTGCCATAATTTAACCGACTTCGTATGTCTTACGGTTTCCGAGATCCCCATGCATGCACTAAATCTGTGGCACTCTGTATATATATATATATATATATATATATATATATATATATATATAATATATATATATATATTATATATATATATATATATATATATAATATATTATATATATATATATATAATATATATATATATATATATATATATATATATATATATATATATATATATATATATATATATATATATATATATATTATAAATATTTTGGGCCCCTGATTTTTGCTTTAAATATTCAAATGGAAGAACAACGTTTTATACAAAAATATATAGGTTTTTGCTGCTCTATATTTTACGAATAACGTTATGTATACAGGGTGTATCAAAAAGCCCGTACAAGGACAAAGTTTTTTTTTAAAATGACTCCCTATATTTTTGTTAAATTTTTGTTTTTTACATAAAATTCTAGATATTTTTTATCTGGCATATCATATCCCTATATTCAGTTGTTTACGAGATATTCTCATTTAAATACAAATTCAGAAGAAAAAAATCCGCTCATCTCTTAATGTTGTTTTACGTTTCTATGGTTTTAGCGGTGTTTGTAGAGTGACGAAGCAGCCATAGTAATAATTAATAAGTAATTAGATATCACATGTCGAGTAGAAATAGGTAAAACCTTAAACAAAGAAAAAAACTATTAAAACAATTTTTTTACAGATTATTAAAACTGTCATTTTGACAGTTTTATTAATCTCTATAGCATATATGGTAATTATGCAACTCTCAAAAAACCGCTAAAACCATAGAAACGTAAAACAACAACAAAAACAAAAGATGAGCAGATTTTTCCTTTCTAAATTTGTATTTAAATGCAAATATCTCGTAAACACTAAACTTGAATATAGGGATATGATGGGCTGAATAAAAAATATCTAGAATTTTATGCAGAAAACAAACATGGAACAAAGAATATAGGAAGTCATTTAAAAAAATGAACTTTGTTCTTGTACGGACTGATACACCCTGTATACATAACGTTGTTCGCAAAATATAGAGCAGCAAAAACCAAAATATTTTTGTATAAAACATTTTTTCCCAATTTGAATATTTAAAGCGATAAACGGGGGGTCTCACCTTACAGACTTACCCTATATATATATATATATATATATATATATATATATATATATATATATATATATATATATATATATATATATATATATATATATATATATATATATATAGATATAAATATCTATATAAATATATTAAAAAATCTTACCATTCTCAATTCCAATTCTAAGAGCTTGAATGCAAGCATTAATAGATGCTCCATTTAAAGTGGTTCTGGTTCCTTCACTTGGTAATGAACAGTTCCTAAAAATATGTATGTCATAAAAAGTTTTCAGTTAAGTGGTTTTATTTTATCAGCTAAAAATGTTCATATATACTGATCATATTATACGGGGTGTCCAGGAAAATGTGGGAAATCTCCCGGTTATCAAAAAAAAAAACACGTAAAAAAATATTATAGGTTCATATAAACTTTTTTCATAAATGCCTTCTCTTGGGAGATATTGGCTCCCAAAGAGATCCAAGGGAATCAAGTGTCTTAGACCTAATTGTTGAACCACCAGGTATTTTCCAATTTTATTTTAATAAGATGTAATATCAGGTGAGACTCTTCAAATTGCTATTAAAGAAAGTGTTGTAACTTACTCATAGCTGCAGGGACAGACTAGCTGTGACACGCATGACCCCCATTTTTTGCGTTCTTTATTTGTAAGAACTTTAAACAAAGTTTTTTACAAACCTTTAACTTTATTTACACTATTAGTACGCTAAGTACTGTCGGGTTGAATATGAGAAAGAGGAATTTTCTAGTGTCAATAAGAAGTTAAACTTTTAGCTAAAAATGCGAATAAGGGTTCGATATTGGCTCCATAAAGTCTGATACACTTGCAAGCAAGATTTGATAGGAACAAAGATGTATCTTTTATCAAAATATGCCTAATACATCATGTAATAAAGTGACTTTTTTTCAAAAACGGTTAAGATTAGCGACATGAATGAGGAGTACTTTACTTTTAGTCAATAGTCAAAGGTTTGTAAAAAATGTTGTCTAAAGTTCTTATTAATAAAAACGGGGGTCATGAGTGTCACAGATAGTGGAGACCCTGCAGCTGTGAGTAATTCACAACATTTCCTTTGATAGTAATTTGAAGAGTCTTATTTGGTATTACATCTTATTAAAAAGAAATTGAAATATACCTGGTGGTTCAATAATTTTGTCTAAAAAACTTGATACCATTGGAGTTCGTTGGGAGCCAATATCTCTGAAGAAAAGCCTACATGCAAAAAAAATTATATGAACTTGTATTCTTTTCACGTGTTTTTTCATATCCGGGTAATTTTCCACATTTTCCCGGATACCCCGTATACATGGACATAAGCCATTGTCATCTATTACAACTTACTCCCTGTAAATTAAATTATATTTAAAAACTAAAGATAGGGAAAATCTAGAGCATACATAATTTTTGGATAAGTATATTTTTCGTTTATATATTATAAAAGAGAACTTACAATGAACTATCTGCTTCGAAATATACACCCAGTCCAGCACGACCCCATGGCTTATCATTTTCTTCACATTCTCCACTGGTAAAAACTTTTACAAAGTCGCTGTCATCCTCTGGCATTGATTTTTCGTCTGTTACTTCTGTAGAATTGACAGTTTCGGTGGGATTGACAGTTTCGGTGGGATTGACAGTTTCGGTGGGATTGACAGTTTCTGACGGATTGAGAATTTCTGCCGGATTGACAGTTTCTGTCGGATTACCAGTTTCTGTGGGGTTGACAATTTCTGTCGGATTTGGAGTTTCTGTTGGATTGACAGTTTCTGTCGGATTAACAGTTTCTTTCGGGTTGACAATTATTGTCGGATTTGAAGTTTCTGTTGGATTGACAAATTCTGTCGGGTTGACAATATCTGTCGGATTTGCAATTTCTGTCGGATTGACTGTTTCTGTAGAGTTAACACTTTCGTCTTCTTCATTTTGAGGTGTAACTTCTTCCATATTAGTAATACTTATTGGTCTACTAACTACTGTTTCATCTGAAGCTGAGGAATCGAAATCAGTTTGGGACGGATCTTCTTCCTCATTTTCTTCCTGTTCTGTAATCTCATTTTCCTCCGGTTCTGTACTGTTTGCGGTTTGAAATAAATACCATTAATGACACTGCATAGATTTAGAACAACGTTTGAATTATACTAATGGTTATTTCATTTAAGGAGAGCATTGATATCAGATTTGCTACATAACTACTCGGCCCTTGTTCGTATCATTATGCAGGGTGAGTTTTTTGAAGGATTACAATAGACCTTACTCGTAAAAAATAAGAGTTGTTGAATGTAAGAGGTGACAGGCATGTTCTTGCGGGAAACCCTTAAGAAAGATGTATATAACAAGAATCCAGATGCTCCCTTTAAAAAGGTCCGGAACATTAGTTAAATAGAGAAACTATTAAAAAAAATTGAAAACAAAATCAATTTTCATTACTTAAATTACCAATAACTTTGTAAGTGTTGATCGAAGAAAAAAATTGTAGGGAGATAAAAGTTTCACAACTAAATTTTTTACAAGATAAAATTAGTTGGAAATCGCAAAATGTATTACGCTGAATAGCAACAAAAGAACAAGGCAAAAATAAATGCATACATTTTTTAAACTTTCTCTGAGGACCTCCATATTCGGCCAGATAAAACTTCATACTATGATGAAACATCATGCTATATTTCGTTGAAATCCGTTTACTAGTTTTTGCTCGATAGTTTTTCAATTCAATTTCGTTTTGAAAAAATGGAATTTTGAACCTAGATATTTGATTTCTTTTCATATAAACTAGATATCTTAAGCTTTCGAATGTGTTTTAAAAAATTAAAATCGAATCATTTTATGTGCAATTGCTAAGAGCAATAACTGCTTAAACAAATGAAAAAAAGAAATATTTTTGTTCTAAAATCACCAGTAAAATTTAAATGCAAATAAGATAATTCCATATAAACCATGTGCAAGAGGTTGATATTTATTATTGTTTATAGACTTGCAGTAAACGCCGACCACGTTGGCAGCCTGTATCTTAGCAACCAATCAACTGATTGCCCATTGCGATATATCAAAGAAGCGTCTTTATAAGTACTTTCAAACCATATTTCCAGGAAAGTTTTTCATGCAAATTTCGTAGAGATATTCCATTTGTATATAAGCAAAAATTATTCTCATAACTTCAACTCAACAATTGTTGAGGTCGCGCAAATGATTTTCATAAAAAAAAAACATTTGAAAACTTAAGATCTCTAGTATATGTGAAAAAAATTAAGTCTAAGTTCAATATTTTAAATTTTTGACAAATTTACAAAATTGTCGAAATTTTACGTGATTTTTTCTTTCACGGTATGATGTTCTTTTTGGCCAAATAAGGAGCTCAAGAAAAACTATTTGGTTTCATGTAAGCGTAATGCACTTTGCGATTTCTAACCAACCCTATCTTGTAGGAAATTTATTAAAGATATTTTTTTCACCACCATTTTTCTCTGCGATCAATACTTAAAGTTATAATAGATTAAATTGACAAAAATGTTTTTTCGACTTTTTTTACATTTTGTTTTTTAAACAAAACGTTCTGGGCCTTTTTGAGAGGAAGCGTATTGCGATTTTGTTATAAGCATCTTTACGAAGGGTTTCCAGCAAAAACATGCCTGCCACCTCGTATATCCAACCAAAAACAAATAAAACTGTTTCAAATATTATTGTAAAATTTTGCTGACGTAGGGGACATATTTTACGTTATTTTTGAGATTTTTTCCTTCGCCTCCTTTTAAGGGGTAGTGGAAGTCACCAAAACCACAGCACGAGGGCAAACCAGGGAATGGATCCAAAACAAACACGAGGAATACTGGGGAAGTCTCAGTAGTATAAGACATGGAAAAAGCTTCATAACTCAGACAAAGTAGGAAAAGACTTCGCATAGCAGTAAGGCTGCTAACAGGGCACGATAACCTGAGGGGACACTTGCACAAGATAGGCTCATATAATGGGGACCCAAGTTGCAGAATGTGCGACGCGGGGGCAGAGAGGGCCTACCATATCCTGTGCGAATGTGAAGCGTTAAATCACAAAAGACAGGTATTATTTGGGCAACCGAAAATGAGCCCACAGGAATATATCAACCAACCAGTCTCGAGGTTATACAGACACGTAGAAGGAACAAGACTTATAGGGGGATTGGTATAAAAGATAATGGGAGATTAGGCACAAAAAGCCCAAGAGGCTGCGCTGCCTCCGGTAGTAAATCTAACGGCTCCCTGGGAAGAAGAAGAAGAAGAAGATGAAGAAGAAGGGGTAGTGGGTAACTTTGAAATTTCAAATGGTATGTGTTTTATTATTTAATACAAATCTAACTAAAAAAATTGGATCTGTGTGGAAAAAAAGTTAAATTGTTTTACTGGTTATGGAATTATGAACAAAAATAATAGTATTAAATTCAAAAATTAATCAGATTTTAATAGAAATGCGTAAGGTTTTTTTTTAAGTCAGTTTGGAATTTCGACGCGTTAAATAAAAACATTGATGCGAATTTTAATGTAGATGACATGTTGTTAATTTTGAGGGTGTGCAGAAAGAATTATAGGGAGGCTGCAGTAGTGTGGGCAGAAAGGTTTTGGCACATCCCGAAATCTCATAATATGGCATTTCAAAGATTTTAAACCAGAGGTCATATGACAGGTAGTCTGAAAGCCAAACCACAAGTTCTGACTAAAATCGCATCAAATGAAAATATGACAGTTGAGTGTTGTTGGCGTTTTTAAAGCGGTAGCTATTAATCCTCGTACAAGTTTTTTTTTATCTTGGGACACTCGACGAAGGCTGAGGCCTAAGTACTAACGTACCGTAGGTGTCTGAAGTGTGGTAAGAGGAAGTTTATTCACACGAGACCTAAATATTTGGAGATTGGGAGGAGAAGGAAAAACTTCTGCGGGTAGCAGATTCCAAAATCTGGACCCTCTAGGGATGAAGGACCGAACAAGTTCGGGGCTTCTCAAGATGGACTGTAAAAGGATGCATGAAAGTGGCAATACTTGTCGCTCAGTTAGGAGCTGCCAAAGGAGGAATTATACTGGCCAACTCTTCGGAGCAGAAGCCGTAAAAATACCTATAAAAGAGACAGATCCCCTACAACAGGTCGTCGGTGGGCAAGAGAAGGAAGCATTTTTGAAAGTGTGGGATCATTAATAAGACTCTTCAGACATAAAATCAATACTCTAAAGAGGGTCTGATCTGAGATACAGATTAGAAGGGGAGAAATACTTTCTGGCTCGAAAAAGGAATCCAAGCTTTTTTGAAGCTGCTGAGGCTATGGATGTTATATGTTTGTGCCAGTTAGGGTTATTATCAAAAGTAACACCCACAAGATTAAACGATTCATTGTTCTGCAGAACTTGGCCGTTCATATGTAACGGATGAGCATTGGCACACTTTTTTCGCGATAGCGAACATGACTGTGTTTTGGAGGCATTAAACTGAACAAGATTTTTGGCGCCCCAATTCAAGATTAGTTTAGGGTCTTGTGAAAGATATATCTGCATTGACCTGCGTTTGTTTTCCAAATCAAAATTACAGGGTGGCTTAAGAAATTGAATCTTAGAGTGAAGGTTGCAACACTTCGTAAGCATAACTATAGATAGAACCGATTGTGAAAGAGAAGATTGTTGATGTGAAAAAAAAAACAGTTGGTTCCAGTACTGAGCCCTGGGGCACCCCATGCATTAATTTGGTAGAAGCTGGAAGAATGACCATCTACAATATAAGTCGATTAAAGGAAACTGGAGAGCCAAGAACAAATCTTAGGTGGAAGACCGAAAGAAGGAAGTTTGTTAAGAGTTCCATCAGGCGAGACCTAATCAGAAGCTTTGAATATGTCAAGAGCAATGATCAGGGATTTACTAAGAAACTCAAGGGACTTGTTCCAGTTGTGTAAGACAAAGAAAAGAAGATCAGCTGTGGATCTTCTGTGACGGAATCCATACTGTCTGTCATGTAAAATTTTGTGTTTTTCCAAATACTTCAAGATTTAGGAATTAATGAATTTTTCCATTACTTTACAAACAACAGAAAGATATACAGGTCTAAAGTTAGAAGGAAGAGTTTTGCTTCCTTTCTTGGAAATAGGTTGCACACGTGCAGCTTTTCACCTCTCCGGGGAAATGCCCGAGCCGTAAGAAATTCGAAAGAGGCGAGTTAAGATAGGTGGGAGCTCAGAAGCACATTTTTTTAAGACGATTGCTGGTATGCCATCCAGCTCGACGATTTTTTGGTATTTAGAGAAAAAATGATACACTTGATTTGTTTGGCTTTAAAAATAATATCGGACATTTTATAAGAAACAACTGTTGGAAGAGGAAGATTAACGGGAGAATCGAGGGTAGAATTGGCAGCAAATTGTTGGGCAAATAGTTCGGCTTTTAATTTAGCGGTAGAAACAATTTTATCTTCAAAGAAAAAAATTGTGCAAAAGTTTTGATTAATGTTTTTGAAAGAGGACCAGAAGGATTTACTGCCATTGGAGCCAGTAGTACCAGGCGGATTGCTTTAGATACAGAAATGAGGCAAAAATCGGTTATAGCTATTTTGCAAAGGTCTAAGTTTCATTGTTATCACATTACGCTTCACTAATAAGGAAAAGACTTTGAACGCGAAAATTATCAGTTTTTGAAAAAAATTATTTTTTTGATGAAGCCTCTACACAATTTGAAGGCAGGTAAGATTTCAAGTTATTCTTTATTTGCACAGATTCATTTTTTCTGTTGTTTTTCCAAAGGTAAACAGACACAATATGCATCACTATGCTCCAGATAATTCTCATTGGATGATGACTGTGCCAAATCAACATTCCCCCTCAATTAAAGGTATGGTGTGGCATTTTCGAGGATAGAGTTATTGGCCGGCAATTTTTGAATTGACATTTAAATGGACAAGTGTACATGTATTTTTTAAAAATCAATCACCTTAGTTACTAAACCTGCACATAAATCCCGACATATAGTTTTAGCAGGACGAAGATCCACCTTATGCGCTACATACCGGTAATTATTTAGATAAATTATTAAAAAATAGGTAGGTCAATTGACTTTTTTTGTAGAGCGTTTTGAATAACTCTTTAGGCATAATAGACGACCAATAATATAAAATTAAGTTGTAAGTAATTTTTTTAATGTATCAAAATAATTAGTCATAATTCTGTAACCAGTAGATAATGTTTGTTTTTTTTTACACACAGAATTAGTCTTTAAGTTAGATTAGTATTTTAAAATAAAAAATGCATCATTCCATTTGAAATTAGATTAGAAGTTACCCTCAAAAGGTGGTTGAAGGGGAAAAAATGTCAAAAATAACGTAAAAAATGTACTGCACTTACTATGTCAATCACCAAAATTTCATAAAAATATTTGAAAGTGTTTTATATCGCTTTGCAACACTTTAAAAAATTCACCCTGTAGAATATAAAAAAATTATCTCCAAAATCGAAAATCGGGGGGTTTGGTGTCGCAAATATGAATTTTGTTTTACTGAGATCTTTACTTTACCACTTTGGCACAATGTAAACAAAGAGAAAGAATAAACAAGTTTTTTTGTTTTACTAAGCTGTACACAATACAAAAATAAATTACCTACCTTATTCGTGTAGGCTCTTCTGTACTTATGAGAAGGGTATCATCTGCAGTAAGTATAAGTTCCCTAAAAGTTTACACACATAATTTAAAAAAATGTAGTAAAAATGGCAAACCTACTTTTAGAAAATACAAAAATACTGAAGAAGATTAAAAAAACAACTAGAGAAACTCTTTATAAATAGTGTTTTCAATTTTTATATTCATTAAAAATAAAGCTATAAAAATTAAAAACAAAAAAGGGAGTGTCCTTTCTTGTGTTTAACTCAGGAACTATTTGGAAACTATCAGGAAACAAGTTTCCAGCTAGGATATTTAAATTTTTTATCTAATAGGTAAGGCATGTGACCCCCACCAAATACATACCAGATGCTATTGGCTCCAGAACACTTTGGTAAAAAAAAACAACTTTTCTTCGCAGATTCCAAAATGAAAATTTTCTTTACCAAAGTGTTCCCCTTGAGGCCAACAGAATCTGGTATATATTTAGTGTGGGTCCCATGCCTCACTTTATAGATATTTTTTTAATCCTAGCTATGCTCTTGTCAAAAAAAGTCCTAAAATGTAGATCTCTGCAGTATTCTTTTACATTTATGTCCCATCTCCGCTCAAATAGTGTCATAACTCTAAAAAAATGAAAAACTTTATTGTACAATTAGTTTTAAAATTCTACAAAATCCAATATTAGAAGTGTCATGTCTATATTTTGCCTAGGTGACACTAGTCTCATTATAATATAGGTTTGTTCCAACCCACGGTTTTTCTTTGAAAGTGTTAGACAATGTTACGGTTTCAATAACACTAAAATCTTGGACTTTCATTATCTTTATTTGTTGATTAATAGACAACGTTTCGGTTAGTGACGTGGAGATACGTCACTAACCGAAACGTTGTCTATTGATTTTGTTTTCAAGTGATATCTCATTTAACACTTGTTTTTCGGTCGTGTAACCTACAATGTTTTTTTTTCGACCGAAAACTATTTAAAAAAAATAATAATAATATTTTTATAATCGAAAACAGGTCTATTTGACACTTATTATAACAATAAGAATTATTTAAGACACCCACGGTATGTTAGTACTTGGGCCTCAGCCCTAGTGGACTGTGCAAAGAAAAAAAAATCAACTGAAGTTCGTTTTTATAACAAACATAAATAAAAACGGCTATGCTCTAAATTAGTAGCTTATTTTTCATTTCATGGATCTGCAAAGTGACGAATAGGACTAGAAAAGTGACAAATAAGCCCGGCAAAAGTATTTTTCCAGTCCTTGATAACCACTTTCCGGTCTAGCCGGAAAAAAAGTTACTTTTTGGCCAAGATATTCTCCAGAAAATGGGTATTTTCCGATCGGTCGAAAAAAAAACTTATTTAGGGGACTTAAATAGCAAAAAGTGGGTATTTTAAATAAATAAAATAATTCGGTTAAATTAATGTCATTAAAGTTGTAACTTAAAGTATTCATGGTGATGTATTATATTTTGTAATTTTTAAAGGCCTTGATATTAGACACTTGACAAATGAATAATAATAATAATAATAATAATAATAATAATAATAATAGCATTAAAATAGCAATAAAAATAGCATTAATAGGCCGCAACACGGAGTATTTTACCGAAACATAGAAAGACTCAATCTATCTCGAAAGCTCACGTTTGGGTTTTTGAAATCTGCTGAGCTCAAGTCTGAGACCGAGGGTTTCCTACTAGCATGCCAGGATGGGGTGATAAACACGTTGGTATACCGAAGCCAGTTTTCTAACATTCCTGATACTGCTTGTCGAGCTTGTCGTCAGCAACCCGAAACACTAATGCACTTATTGTCAGCCTGTCCAGTGCATGCTGTAAGTGGTTACATCCACCGACATAACGATGCGCTTCGGGTACTTTATTATCACCTCAGACATTATTACGGCATTGACGAAACAGCAATTTTGCCATTTGCTCCCCGCGATATCGAGGCAGTAGTGGAAAATGACAACTGTCGCATATATTGGAATTATGCATTCACAACTACGCATCAAATTCGCGCCAATAAACCTGATATCGTTCTCCTTGATAAAAGGAATAACTCTATGTATGTGATTGAGTTCTCGCCCAGCGGAAACTAACATCGATATAAAGGAACGGGAGAAGCGAGCCAAATATCAGGATCTACTTGGCGAACTTCGGAGGCTCTATCCGGAGTATAACGTGCGATTGGTTGTCCTGATTGTCGGCGTTTTGGGGGGCATAAAGGAAAATGTGTTGGGGGAGCTGAAGTGTATTCCCGCATGTCAACATTCACCCGAACAACTGGTGATGAAAATGCAGAAATCTGTTGTCCTTGGGTCCCTTCGTTTACTGAGGCAAATGAATTTGGCCGAAGATCACTGACCGAGCGGACGCGAGGTGGCCTTCGATACGGATGGCCTTCCGCATGACGCCCTATGGGGTCGGAGCCATGGGATACGTCATGTCGGATCTTTCTAAATAATAATAGAATTATTAGACAATTAATTAAAAAACAAATGGTAGATGCAGTACAGGGTGGCCAGATAAGAATGCAAAGTGTTGTATTTTGGAAACTATTCGTCGTAGAGACTTGCGGTAAAAAAAATTATGACTAAAGTGGCCAAAAGAATACCGTGAAAAATATTTTCAGATTTCCAAGATGGTCGCCAGGGGGCGTAACCGCCATCTTAAACTTTTTTAGTGATTTTTCACTGAAATCTACCCAGTAAATTACCAAAAAATATGCTTTTTAAAGCTCAGCTTTACTCGAGTAATTTTTGTTTAACACTTTGTGACGTATCTGTTAAAATAAAGTGGTGGGGGTTAATTCAATGTTTTTTTAAATAAACAGCTGTAACTCCTAAACGACTGAACGGATTTTAACAAACTTAGTCTCGTTGGAAAAAACGTTTATTGCTCCATCAAATTCGTCTTATCTGTAATATGTCTGGTTTAGTAATGCCGCTACAGCGCGTTTTTGATCTAATAACAGAAAATTACAAAATTCTCTAAAAAATTAAATGCAATAATATGACTTTTTTTTCATAAAAATGTAGTTAAATGATAGCTAAATAGGCCAGTGAAAACCGTATCTCGATACCTTATTCGTAGTCTGAAATATCGAAGAAAGAATATTTAGTTATCAGATAATTTTAATAAGACGCTATTACACCGATATTTATTGTTATTTATTTGTCTTTTTTCAAGGTTTAATGATAAAATGTCTTAATTTAATAATTTTTAAATAATTAAAATATTCTTTGTACAAAAAATAAAAAAAAAACGCGTAAGTAGGTTCATAATAAAAAAAATTACCGATTTTGAAATAAAACTAATGCCTCCTTAAATGCTCGAACTGTCTTCCATCACACTTAATGCATTGTTGGAGCCGCTTATGCGTGGACATTACAGCAGCTTCAATTTCTGCTCTTGACAGGCTGGGAATGGCTTCTTGTATTTGTATTTTCATGTCGTCTCTTGTTGTTGGTTGAATTTGGTAAACAATATCTTTCAACCGACCGCATAGGTAGAAGTCCAAACAGGTGAGGTCTGGGGATCGGGGTGGCCAAGGAAATAGACTTCCTCGCCCAATCCACCTCTGTTGATATCTTAAATCTACTTGTTCTCGCACATTTCTTGAGAAATGTGCTGGCAACCGTCTAGTTGCAAAAGCATATTTTGTTGTAATTGCAGGGGTATAACTTCTAATAAAAGAGGCAATTGCTTTACCAGAAAATCAAGAAATACGGCCCCATTTAGTGGTTGATCAAAGAAATATAATAATTCCGCCCAGAATGCCACACCACACAGACTCCAATGGCCTTGATGTTGGACCTCCCGCAACCAGTGAGGATTGTTGTCAGACCAATAATGCATATTATGCAAATTAATGTTTCCATCACTCCCAAAATTAAGTCGCCTCATCTGTCCAAAGAATTTCGGATAAAAATTCACTATTTTCTCTAATCATGCCCAACATCCAATGACAATAATCTAACCGTCGGTCAAAGTCTTCGTGCTTCAAGGCTTGATGTAAAACCATATGATTTGGGCGCAGTCTAAAAATTTGAAAGAAACACATTGCGAAATATGTAAAGTAGTATTTTTTGTGACATAAAAACTTACCTGTGATCCTTTAAAATGTTTAGAATAGTAGTACGTGATATACCCAACGCGCGAGATATTGCTCTCGTACTAACGTGGGGATTGAATTCCACGTATGCTAAGACATTAATAATATTGTCTTCCCTTGTTCTAGCCGAGTGTCTTCACAACTGAGATTGAAAGCTGCCAGTATTACGCAAATTTCGCACTAAAGGCGGAAAAATTCTCGCATCGCGTAAACGCCGATTTGGATATCGAGCTCTGTATACCCTTTGAGCCAATGCCGCATTTTGAAGACATTCAAAATATACCGCAATCATATCGACAGCTTCATCATTTGTAAAAGGCATTTTAATAGTTTTAACGCTTTACTTACATATGTGTGCAAGGAACACAAATTGGACTGCCTAATTTTAATATTTGTTAACAAGTTGATTTTGGGCATTTATTTTTTCCTCCATGGCCTACTCTTCAATATTCTGCCTACCTTGCACTTGCATATTATATGCATTGATTATTATGCCCCTACGCGTTTTTTTTTTAATTTTTTGAACAAAGAAAATTTGTATTATTTAAAAATTATTAAATTAAGACATTTTATCATTGACCCTTGAAAAAAGACAAATAAATAATAAAAAATATCGGTGTAATAGCGTCTTATTAAAATTATATGATAACTAAATATTCTTTCTTCGATATTTCAGGCTACAAATAAGATATCGAGATACGGTTTTGACTGGCCTATTTAGCTATTATTTCACTACATTTTTATGAAAAAAAAGTCATATTATTGCATTTAATTTTTTAGAGAATTTTGCAATTTTCTGTTATTAGATTAAAAAACGCGCTCTAGCGGCATTACTAAGACCTAGACATATCACAGATAAGACGGATTTGTTGGAGCAATAAATGTTTTTTCCAATGAGACCAAGTTTGTTAAAATCCGATTAGTCGTTTAGGAGTTGCAGCTGTTTATTTAAAAAAACATTGAATTACCCCCCACCACTTTATTTTAACAGATACGTCACAAAGTGTTAAACAAAAATTACTCAATTAAAGCTGAGCTTTAAAAAGCATATATTTTTTGGTAACATTTACTGCGTAGATTTCACTGAAAAATCACTTAAAAAGTTTAAGATGGCGGTTACGCCCCCTAGCGACCATCTTGGAAATCTGAAAATATTTTCCACGGTATTCTTTTGGCCACTTTAGTCATAAATGTTTTTACCGAAAGTCTCTACGACGAATAGTTTCCAAAATACAGCACTTTGCATTCTTATCTGGCCACCCTGTACACTTGTACAGTCTGTTTTCAAATACCAACAAATCAGAAAGTGTTAGGCTTTTAAGCTAACACAAGGTTTTTATTCTTTACATAAGGGAAATAAAGTAGCTATGAGACTATCTGCAAATACAGCTTTTTTACCAAACAGGTAATATAAAATAATCTTTTCAATTAATGAAGTAATTATGTCAGTAACTAAAAGTTTTGGGACAAATATTTTACAAAGTTTTCTTTTTTAAAGTGCAACTAGAAAGAAAAAATAGAACAGAGTATGGATATTAAAATACATGTACATACAGTTGATTTTTAATAAACATTTATAAATTATGTAGGCAATTCTTATACCTAACTTTAAACCTTTTTATTATTATTATTTTTTTGAAAATATTATTCATATTTACCCATCAGGAAATATTTAAGACTGTTTATAAAGTAAATTAGGAAAGATAAACATTATTACTTGAACATTTCTATATATGAACTGTTACACTTTGTGTGGATTTAGAAAATCTGCATATTAAATAGTCTGTGCACAATTCGTGGAATATGAAAGAAGAGTTGTAGACATCAGATATTTTTATAACTAATTTTTTTCTTATAATTAGTACAGGTATTTTTTACGAGGGATAGTCACTCGTCATTGGTTGTATCTTGGGAACTATTTTATTATTTCTGGGTGGAGGAAAAATATTATTATCAAAATTAACTAAGAGATAAACAATTTTGTAATATTGTTAATTAATAATAATCGATAGAGTATTTTACATATTTAGTTTTACAAAACGTTAAAACGAAGTTATTTAATTAAATCTTTTTTATTTGACCAGCATACCTTTTAAAAAATATGTTTCAGTTCTTTTTTGCATATAAGTAAATTTTCGCCTACTCTAGAAGTTTAACAGAAAATAATATATGAGAAAAGGCGCGAAAACTCGTATAGTAATTTTAATCAAATCCGTGATGGATTACTTTAATATCAACATTTTCACAAAAAGTTTGTCCTTTTTAATATACTTGGTATCGTGCGCCTCCTAGTGAGAAAGTCGCCAACTTTCCAAGCCATCTTCATTATACTAATTTTTATTTTAAAGCTGTACATTAAGTGGTTTACAAAATATGATTTATGACCATACTTAATTAAACATTCTGTATTATTACCATAAACCATACAAAAGGCCCAAAAAGATTTTTTAAATATTTTTTTTTAAAAAAGGGTTACTGGATGCCCGGTTAAAAAGGGGGTTTCCTGTAATTAAATTTAAGATTTATACCATTCCTTAATATTTTGTAATACTAATTATAACTATTAATAAAGCTTTTTGTAACTTTCTATTAAGTATGTCTTTAATAGGAACTTGACAGATCCTATAAAGTCTTTAATGGCTTTGTGAAGAATCATATTTCGTACGGCGGCGCCTCCAAAACCATTTTTTTAAATGCTCTATTACTAAATTGACCCAGTACTGAACGGGGTACTCCCATTCTTTTGGGGTTAACCAGTTTCTATCTACCAAACCGATATAGGGCAAAAAAAAAGGAAACTGGAATCACACACTACCTAAACTAAAATCAGTTTGTAGTTTTGGGGGGGCCCCAAAATTATTTATATATATATATAATATATATATATATATATATATATATATATATATATATATATATATATATATATATATATATATATATATATATATATATATATATATATATATATATATATATATATATATATATATATATATATAAAAACCGGGTGACAAGAAATCACTACCCACCCCTTTTTTTTTTTCTTGAATGAAAACATATGGCTTTCAAATTTTAGAATAACATATTAAAATTATAAGATGCCGATTTTGGATGTTAAAAAATTGCCTATCACTTCCGGAACCGGAAACCACATCAACTTTGATTTTTTTAATGGAACCCCCCGTATATTTTTCAAAATTTGGTTTCTATGGATAATTCCTGATATAAAATCTAAATTATATCCCATACCTATCTCTGCTAGTTTTTAAGAAAATGGCGATTAAAGATGTTCAAACTCGCACATTTAGTTTTAGGGGGAAAAAAAATAAATGATATAAAAAATTATTATGTTTAGTTTAATTTTTTCTGAAGACTTTATCTGTGAGGTCTAAAAAAACTATTTCCCCGGGTTTACCAAATGCTGCGAAATTGACTTTTCTAATTTTACTTAAAAAAATTTTAAAAGCAACACCCTGTATTTTTTTTAAATTTGGATTCTACGGGTCTTTCCCCAATATAAAATCTGTATAATATCCTATACCTATCTTTGTTTGTTTTTTGGGGAAAAAAACGTTGAAGATGTAAAAAAAGCACATTATGCAAATTTTAAAGGGGGAAAAAAAAAAAATGTTAAAAAATTTTAAAAAAACCCTTTAAAAATTTCAAGTCGTCTCTTTGGGCAATTTTGTTATTTTAAATTTGTTTTTTTTTTAAATAGTTAATTAAAAAAAATTTAGAAAAATTTTTTTAAAAAATATTAAATGTTTCTAACGTTTATTTCTTTCCCCCATAACCCCTTTTTCGGTCTTGGACATCTTCAATGGCCTTTTTCTTAAAAAAAAACAAAGATAGGTATAGGATATTATACGGATTTTATATCGGAATGACCCGTAGAATCCAAATTTAAAAAAATAAGGGTGTTGCATTTAAATTTTTGGGAAAATTTTTAGAAAAATCAAATTTTTTCCCACTTTCCCCGGAAAACCGGAAATATTTTATTATGACCTCCACAAAAAGGCTTTAGAAAAATTAAATGACACATAATAATTTTTTATATCATTTATTTGTTTTCCCATAAGACTGAAATTTTGGGGTAGTTTGGACATCTATAATCGCCTTTTTAAAAAATAGCAAAATAGGTATAGGACATAATAACTTTTATATCAGAAATGATTCTAGAACCCCAAAATTTTTTAAAAAAAATACAAGGTATTCCATTTAAAAAATCAAAAAAGGGGGGGCGTTTCCGGTTAAACCGGAAGTGATAAAAAAATGTTATAATTTTCCCCAAAAAAAAACATTTTATGATATATTTATCATCCTAAAAAAAAGAAAGCTATATGTTTTTATTCAAGAAAAAAAAAAAAGGGTGGGTAAGATTTGTTTTTCCCGGATATATATATATATATATATATATATATATATATATATATATATATATATATATATATATATATATATATATATATATATATATATATATATATATATATATATATATATATATATATATATATATATATATATATATATATATATATATATATATATATATATATATATATATATATTATATTAATTTTTTTTTTACTTTACAACTATTTCAGCCCTGATCCCATTGACAAATTCAGGAGGGCAACCTTCGGCCACAGCTCCAGTAACACTTAACAGTTCACCGGCTATTTCTGTGACTTCATATTCCAAGTCCTGATATTCATTTTTTAAAAACTTCCATTTGCGCTTCTGCTTAAAGTCTTGAACAACATTAGTTAATCTTGGGGTTCTATAGAAAACCAACATTAAAAAAAAAAAAATTGTGAAATAAGTTTAATATAGAATGTGTACAAAACTTTAAAACTGTCATACCCTCATTATATGGTATAAAACTTTTTTTTTGTTATACAATATACAATATTTAAGGGTTTTCAGACTTTACAAAAAAAATTCCCCCGAAATGTTTTACAATTTGTTAATAAAATAAAAAAAAATTTTTGCCATTTTTTAAAATTTTCCCAAAGTTTTTTATGTTTTTGTAAAGTAAGTATAAGCCTTTATTTTAGCATTTTTTGTAATTTTATTTACTGTTTTCAGTTCTACCGCCTATTTCTATGCATTTTTCTATTTATTATTGGTCTTACTAATGATTAAAATCCCCCAATTCACCCCCCATTATCAATGAATAAAAAAAATTTTTCATATCGTTACTACATATTTTTTGGTAAAAACACATTTCAATTACGCCTGCAGTCATAATCGCTTACCACTAAGAATACATAATTAGATTTAATTTTAATTTTATTTTTTTTCATCGGGGAAAGGGGGCGAAATATTTTTTAACACTGAGAAAAAATATAGGACCGCAACTGAAATTAAAAAAGGGGGTTTTTCATTTTAAAAAATTTAAATTTTTTTAAAAAAGTCTCCTTAGTAT